>NIVC01003576.1:0-35000 GCA_002269645.1 Macrostomum lignano
TTTCGTGATATATAAATCCTAGCGTTAAAAAATCTTGTTATAATTCTAAGCGATAGAGAGCAAGATCTACGACCTCAAGATAAGCCTCAGATACATATATAGCCGACTTTTTAGCTGAATTGCAAACGATATATAAATTCAACAAAAGGTAGCCATGTGCCACTGCATCAACAAGCTGGTCCTGGTGATTGTCAACATCGTATTCCTACTAGCTGGAGCGGCTATTGTTGGCGTCTCCATCTGGGTGATCGTGTCTGCGGACTCAATGTTTAAACTCGTTCACCTGTGGCCACTCAGGGCTCTGACAATATTAATAATGAAACCCTGATGAGGCTATAAGAGTTCGACTCAACACTGGTGGCAGCGGCTTACGTTATACTGGTATTCGGTGCCCTGTCATTCTTAATCGGATTCTGCGGCTGCTGCGGCGCCATCAGGAGAGCAGCTGCCTTCTCAGCATTGTGAGTCCAACTGTTAATGCCTAATGCTTGTAAATATGCAAAATAACTCGCCACTTTTTAAGTACAGGTTTCTTCAGAATCTTGACCTTGATCCCCTTGGAGAATATTTCCGACCTCTGACTTCGACTAATTCCCTGGGAGAATGTCCTTGACCTCTGACCGATCCCCTTGGGAGAATATCCTTGACCTTGACCCCTGGAAATTCCCTGACGATCGATGGGAGAATATCCTTGACCTCCCAATTCCCTGGAAAATATCCTTTACCTCGGGCCAGTTTCTTGAACCTTGGGAGACTATTCACTGACCTTTGACCAAACCCTGGAAATTAGCTTTGGAATTTAACAGATTCGATCGATGGGGGAAAATATCCTTGACCTTTAACTAATTCCCTAGGAAAATATCCTTGACCTTTAACCAATTCCCTGGGAAATATCCTTGACCTTTAACCAATTCCCTGGGAAATATCCTTGACCTTTAACCTATTCGCTGGGAAAATATCCTTGACCTTTAACTAATTCCCTGGGAAAATATCCTTGACCTTTAACTAATTCCCTGGGAAAATATCCTTGACCTTTAACCAATTCCCTGGGAAATATCCTTGACCTTTAATAATTCCCTGGAAAATATCCTTGACCTTTAACTAATTCCTGGAAAATATCCTTGACCTTTAACCAATTCCCTGGGAAATATCCTTGACCTTTAACTAATTAATTCCTGGGAAAATATCCTTGACCTTTAACCAATCCCTGCGAAAATATACTTGACCCATTCATTCATTCATTAGTACTCATTCAGTAGAGCGAGCGCGCCAGGCCTAACCGGGCTCTTACGCTAATTTTTATTTGAGTTCCAGTTTTGACGAAATAAAAGAGTATTTTCCAGTGATACCGTGTTCTAGTACAAAATATTGAGGGATAAAAAGGATCGAGGAAAAAGGGTGATGAAGAAATAGAAGCAGTATGACTTGAGAGTTTTAAATATATCGGGCAGTTAAAACAAATTAAGTCTCAATTAAATTTCAATTAAAGCTGAAAACAGATAATAAAACTAAAAGAAATATTCAATGGTGTAAAATTATGTACAGTGCAAGAGGATTTAAATCTGAGAAGTATTGATTTCGTGGGCAGGGAGGAGGCTCTCTCTGCAAGGTCCTGGAGTCTCTATTTTAGTCTGCAATGGCATTTCTAAGTCTGGTGGTAACAGGAACTTTGTGACCTGGTCTGCGCTAATCTTTTAAATCGAGGTCAAAACAGTGCACCCCTGTTAGGATAGCTTTTTTACACCATCTCTTGCCCAGGATCCAGATTCCCTCCTTGAACCTGGGCGTCTTAGAGATGTCGTGCAGACCTAACTAATTTTTGTGTACCTGGGCGCGTCAAGGGTTATTCTAAGCGCTTGGTTTTGAAGGACCTGGAGTTTCTGCACGAGCGAGTCCGAGGCATTAATTAGAACAGGAGCAGCATAAGTCATGCTACTTTCGATGTACGAGATCTACCCAGAAGTCTCAGCGCAAGTTGAGAAATCCTAGTGTTGCGTGCGATTCTTCTGGGAGCATCGAGTTTGGACATTGTGATACCAGTTCTTTATCAAGCGTGATTCCAAGGAATGTGACCGAGTTGAAGTACTTGATTTCATCCTTGGCTTTCGTCGGATTGATGCTAATACCAATGTCGTCAAGCCATTGTTTCAAGATAGTTTAGATACTCATAAGGCGCTTGGTTGACATGCCGGATTTCCTGGCGCTTGCCCACACGGCAAGGTCATCTGCGAACTCGCTGATTTTGACCCGACTACCCAGAGGCCTAGGAATCGAACTCACGTAGACAATGAGGAGTAGAGGGGAAAGGACACCACCATGCGGAACACCAGCTGCCAGTTTGAAGCCTTTGCCCTGCCCACGAAGTCACACACCATCAAAAGCACCATTAACGTCGAAAAAGACACCTAGTGTATAGTTCTTGAGCTGGAGCATTTTAAGTACGTCATCTGTTAGCCGCACAATTTTATCAAATGTGCAATGGTCTTGTCGGTACGCACATTGGTCTTCATTTATTATACCTTTGTTTTCAAGTATACTGCACAGGTTTCTTGCAATTACCTTTGCATATAGTTTCCCCAAACATGATGTTAAACTTGTAGGTCTGTATAGCTGCTGATTCCATTTTTATGATGGGTTTCGACCTTTCGGCCCATGATTCATCACCCGAGCCGCTTAGCTAACCTAGAGTGCACAGTGTACACCTCTGGAGCCGATTCTGCACTATTGGCAATTTCGCTCACTGATTTGATAGATTGATCGACTCACGACTGAGAACCGCCTTGCCATTGGTCCACTGTAACCGGTAGCTAATAGTGGACCTAGTGGACCTAGGTAGCTAATAGCTACTAGCTTAGCTATTCATCTGAGCCATCGGCGAACAAAGAAATAAAACCGATAAAAATAACTGTCAGATTTAACCTTCTCCTCAGATCACTTCACACTTCAGATTGAATTGGAGTTTTAGACTACTAGCAGTATTATTGAATGACTTCTGCCTCAGCAACAGCACTACTGAACAAAAAGAGCAAAAGTGTGCGCCTAATCCAGCTACTGAAACAGGGGACAGATAAGGAATCACCCAATCAAGCAAGTCTAGGCAGCCTCTCACCCAACCAATCAGAAACTCAACAGCCGGAGACCAGGTAATCCACAGTGACCGAATCGGCTTAGTGCTTCGCAGCTGTAGACCCGGGATGGTGCTGATGTCACGGTCTTCGCAGATAGCTAGCAGGTGATGCTCTTAACTTTGATGTTCGCTGCTGATGACCGGGGACTCGTCCTTGATGATGATGGGGGAGGTCGCAATCCGGGGATCAAGAAACGACGGTCGCGCTCCGGGACGTCTCAATCTAGGCTAAGGTCCCAGGAGGAGTTGGTCCAAGCGGGCCAAAAACACCGGTTTAAATAGCCGCCAACTGGACCGCAGTTTGTTATAATGGAACACGTCGATTCTGATTGGCTGAGCCGATTTGTTAAAATGCGCGGCGAATTTTCTGATTGGCTAAGCTTGTTGCTACCCAGAATCACGTGACCGGGAGATCCTATCAGTTCCCACAAGGTTGTAAAAAGATGACAGGTGCGGCCATAAATCAATCAAAATCGCAACAAAATGATTTATGACTTTTCGCGTAGGATTGACAGAAGTTAATGAAAAAATATACATTGGAAAGCTCTTATTAAATAGAAAGTGAAGATAATGAAGAGAAACCGCTAATCGCTAATCCCAAAGTACTTTTAGGGGTAAAACGCTTAGCTGTCAAAGCTGTCACACGCTTGAGTGAACATGAACAATAGGCTCTCATCTCATAAATCTTGATGGCCTGTCAAAATGATGAGAAAAGAGCTACCGCCCGCGTCCTCTCAGACCATTTGGCGCCCGCCTCAACACTGAGTGAGGCGCAGGTGGCTGTCAGACCAGCTTCGAAAGCGATGATTTATGACCCAAAAAGCTGCGCCTATGTTATTATGACTACTAGTATGACCAGACATTGTATCTAGTATAGATTCTATGACAATTCGCAGAAAAAGGATAAAAATGCCTATTGCCCACTGTTAGTAGGCTAGTAAGTTTAGAGCCCATGTGCTAGCGCGGGATTTGGAAAAAAGTGCGTCCTCATCATTTAGCTTAACTTAATGATGGCCCTCCTCCAAGCTTTGGGAAAATAGCCCAGAAGAAAGCTATCCTAGCATTGAAGATTCTTGCTAAAAATTTGATAGAGTCGGGCTGAGCCCGAGCATAATTATAAGCAATGCAATTATCAGGACCAGGGGCCCATCCCGATCTGAGCTTTTTGGTTTCCATGAGGACATTGATGTTGAGGAGTTCGGATTCTGTGTCTTCCCTGTCTGGGTAGCTTGGATCTGCTCTAGCCCGGTACGAGAGAGCTCTAATATATAATGCTGTCGTGGGGGCGGAATGTTTCATTAGACTCAACGTCCTTAATTTATCCTGATAAAAATTCGAGTTCTTATCCAGATGGGGCTGCATTTTATCATTGAGAAAGTCTTCAAAAAGGTTAGCCGTATCTTCCTCTGTTTCAGCTGTGATTCCCTTGTAACTAAGGTTGGGAAAGATAACCAATTCCCGGGAACAATAATACCCTTGACCTCTGGACCACTTACTTGTAGGAACATCCTTGACCTACGAACTACTAGGTGAACTACTAAGAGTAGTCTAAAAGCGTATGTGCTTTTATATAAAACCTTATTATAATATTCCAGTATGCTGGCGCCGTCAGCATTGTGCTGATCGTGGAAATCGCCGGTGGAATCGCTGCCGGAGTCTTCAGGGCCCAGATTGGCACAGAGATGCTGCCTACACTCAAGCGGCTGGAAGCCACCCGCTACCTGCCAATTAACCTGGCCGTCAGCAACGACAGCAATCCTAACGCTGTGTTTTCCTCGCTAGTTAACTACGCTCAGGTGTCGGTAAGTAAAAATACCAACTTAATAAACTTGAAAAAATATAAAATTTTATTGTAATAAAAAGTCAGAATAATAAAAATCTAGTATTTTACTATTAGTAAAGTACATAATATTTTAGATCGTTAAGTTTTAAAATTGCGCTAACTATTTTCCCTATATTTCTACTTAAAGTACTGTAGTTAGTAAATTCTAATTATTATTAATTTTATACAAGCAACATTCTATAATTATTACTACAAGTAAGGTATAATGAAAATGCTAGATATATATATTATGAGTAAATTGTATTTTAACTAATATTACTGTTTTCTCGGCCTATTAGAAAGTAGATGTAAGCATTTGTAATTTGTTGCGGGTAATAAGACTATAAATAGCTCGTATAAAATTTACACAAGTTTTCTGCACATATTCAACTAAATGTACAAGGCTGAAAAACATGTACTACTCAGAATTTATGCGCATGTCCTACATTCCAGATGTCTTGCTGCGGTGTCTCCAGCATGTCAGACATAACTGGCGTCAACACGCTGTGGACCAACTCCAGTCGGCAGTACAATGGCAAGACCATCGTTGTGCCGGTCACGTGCTGCAAGATGAACAAAAAAGACGAGCTGCTGTCCCACCAGAATTGGACTCGGATTGATGACTATCTGATTGATAGGAATTGTCCCTACAATGCTAGCAGCTCGCAGATTAATAAGGAGGTAAGTTCACGGGTCGGGTTGCTCGCAGTCCCATAGGGAGGTGGGGCTACGGGGCGGTGAAACTACGGGTGGTGGGGCTACGGTGGTGGGGCTACGGGGTGGTGGGGCTATGGGGTGTTGGGGCTATGGGGTGTTGGGGCTACGGGGTAGTGGGGCTACGGGGGTGGGGCTATGGGGTGTTGGGGCTAAGGGTGTTGGGGCTATGGGGTGTTGGGGCTATGGGGTAGTGGGGCTATGGGGTGTTGGGGCTAATGGTGTTGGGGCCATGGGGTGGTGGGGCTACGGGTGGTGGGGCTACGGGGTGGTGGGGCTACGGGTGTGGGGCTACCTGGGTGGTGGGGCTACGGGGTGGTGGGGCTACGGGATGGTGGGGCTACCGGGGTGGTGGGGCTACGGGGTGGTGGGGCTACGGGGTGGTGGGGCTACGGGGTGGTGGGCTACGGGTGGTGGGGCTACGGGGTGTGGGGCTAATGGTGTTGGGGCCATGGGGTGTTGGGGCTATGGGTGGTGGGGCTACGGGGTGGTGGGGCTACGGGGTGGTGGGGCTACGGGGTGTGGGGCTACCTGGGTGGTGGGGCTACGGGCGGTGGGCTACCGGGGTGGTGGGGCTACGGGGTGGTGGGGCTACGGGTGGTGGGCTACGGGGTGTGGGGCTACCTGGGTGGTGGGGCTACGGGGTGTGGGGCTACCGGGGTGGTGGGGCTACGGGTGGTGGGGCTACCGGGGTGGTGGGGCTACGGGGTGTGGGGCTACCGGGGTGGTGGGCTACCGGGGTGGTGGGGCTACGGGTGTGGGGCTACCGGGGTGGTGGGGCTACCGGGGTGGTGGGCTACCGGGTGGTGGGGCTACGGGTGTGGGGCTACGGGTGGTGGGGCTACGGGGTGGTGGGCTACCGGGGTGGTGGGGCTACCGGGGTGGTGGGGCTACGGGGTGTGGGGCTACCTGGGTGGTGGGGCTACGGGGTGTGGGGCTACCGGGGTGGTGGGGCTACGGGTGGTGGGGCTACCGGGGTGGTGGGGCTACGGGGTGTGGGGCTACCGGGGTGGTGGGGCTACCGGGTGGTGGGGCTACGGGGTGTGGGGCTACCGGGGTGGTGGGGCTACGGGGTGGTGGGGCTACGGGGTGGTGGGCTACGGGGTGGTGGGGCTACGGGGTGGTGGGGCTACGGGGTGTGGGGCTACCGGGTGGTGGGGCTACGGGGTGTGGGCTACCGGGGTGGTGGGGCTACCGGGGTGGTGGGGCTACGGGGTGTGGGGCTACCGGGGTGGTGGGGCTACCGGGGTGGTGGGGCTACGGGGTGGTGGGGCTACGGGTGGTGGGGCTACGGGTGGTGGGCTACGGGGTGTGGGGCTACCGGAGTGGTGGGGCTACGGGGTGTGGGGCTACCGGGGTGGTGGGGCTACCGGGGTGTTGAGGCTACGGGGTGGTGGAGCTGTGATCGGATTTTGGGGTAGTAGGTAGGTTATAAATCATTTTTAAATTACGAGAGTAATTCACTAAAAAGTTTTGAGCCTGACACATGATCTGATGGTACATGTACATTGTAAGTGCTGAAAATCAATGCTCTAAACACCGTGTGTGCACTGACGAAAGGGTGCCGCATCCTCCCGGCCCCCAATTCACCGGATCTGTCCGAGCGACTTCCACAGCTGTTTCAACACCTGCAGGTTTGAGGGATGATGAGCGCTGATCAAGGATGTCACAAGTGCAGAAAAAACTAAGCAAGCCTGCCTGATTTGCTCAGAACTTTTTAATCAGTGATACTAGGCCCAATCAGATTCGAAATTTCTATGCCAACTTTCAGGGCTGCTACGATAAACTGAATTCCTATATCGATCGCTACACCTTAGCCATCATAGTGGTTGGAATTCTGGTTGGAATGTTTGAGGTAAGCGACATCTATAATAACCATATAGGATGCCAAGTTTGATGCATTCTTGATGCAGCAAAAAACCTGCCACAAGAGTTGACAATCAAGTTTTGTGACGGCGTGCAACTCCAAAGATAAAATGGACACATCAATATCCACCCTGGGCATACCCTATCATGAAGTAGACACACTCAGTCATGAAGTAGACACACTCAGTCATGAAGTAGACACACTCACTCATGAAGTAGACACACTCAGTCATGAAGTAGACACACTCACTCATGAAGTAGACAAACTCAGTCATGAAGTAGACACACTCACTCATGAAGTAGACACACTCAGTCATGAAGTAGACACACTCACTCATGAAGTAGACACACTCAGACATAAGATATAGACACACTCAGACATGAGGTATAGACACACTCAGACATGAGGTATAGACACACTCAGACATGAGGTATAGACACACTCAGACATGAGGTATAGACACACTCAGACATGAGGTATAGACACACTCAGTCATGAAGTAGACACACTTAGTCATGAAGTAGACACACTTAGTCATGAAGTAGACACACTTAGTCATGAAGTAGACACACTCAGTCATGAGGTATAGACACACTCAGTCATGAAGTATAGACACACTCACTCATGAAGTATAGACACACTCAGTCATGAAATATAGACACACTCAGTCATGAAGTAGACACACTAAGTCATGAAGTAGACACACTCAGTCATGAAGTAGACACACTTAGTCATGAAGTAGACACACTCAGTCATGAAGTAGACACACTTAGTCATGAAGTAGACACACTTAGTCATGAAGTATAGACACACTCAGTCATGAAGTAGACACACTCAGACATGAGGTATAGACACACTCAGACATAAAGGTATAGACACACTCAGTCATGAAGTAGACACACTCAGTCATGAGGTATAGACACACTCAGACATGAAGTATAGACACACTCAGACATGAGGTATAGACACACTCAGACATGAGGTATAGACACACTCACTCATGAAGTATAGACACACTCAGTCATGAAGTAGACACACTCAGTCATGAGGTATAGACACACTCAGTCATGAAGTAGACACACTCAGTCATGAGGTATAGACACACTCAGTCATGAAGTAGACACACTCAGACATGAAGTAGACACACTTAGTCATGAAGTAGACACACTTAGTCATGAAGTAGACACACTTAGTCATGAAGTAGACACACTTAGTCATGAAGTATAGACACACTCAGTCATGAGGTATAGACACACTCAGTCATGAAGTATAGACACACTCAGACATGAGGTATAGACACACTCACTCATGAAGTATAGACACACTCAGTCATGAAGTAGACACACTCAGTCATGAGGTATAGACACACTCAGTCATGAAGTAGACACACTCAGTCATGAGGTATAGACACACTCAGTCATGAAGTAGACACACTCAGACATGAAGTAGACACACTCAGTCATGAGGTATAGACACACTCAGTCATGAAGTAGACACACTCAGTCATGAGGTATAGACACACTCACTCATGAAGTATAGACACACTCAGTCATGAAATATAGACACACTCAGTCATGAAGTAGACACACTAAGTCATGAAGTAGACACACTCAGTCATGAAGTAGACACACTTAGTCATGAAGTAGACACACTTAGTCATGAAGTATAGACACACTCAGTCATGAAGTAGACACACTCAGACATGAGGTATAGACACACTCAGACATAAAGGTATAGACACACTCAGTCATGAAGTAGACACACTCAGTCATGAGGTATAGACACACTCAGACATGAAGTATAGACACACTCAGACATGAGGTATAGACACACTCAGACATGAGGTATAGACACACTCAGTCATGAAGTATAGACACACTCAGTCATGAGGGATAGACACACTTAGACATGAAGTAGACACATTCAGTCATGAAGTAGACACACTTAGTCATGAAGTAGACACACTCAGTCATGAAGTAGACACACTTAGTCATGAAGTAGACACACTTAGTCATGAAGTATAGACACACTCAGTCATGAGGTATAGACACACTCAGTCATGAAGTAGACACACTCAGTCATGAGGTATAGACACACTCAGTCATGAAGTAGACACACTCAGTCATGAGGTATAGACACACTCAGTCATGAAGTAGACACACTCAGACATGAAGTAGACACACTCAGACATGAGGTATAGACACACTCAGACATGAAGAAGACACACTCAGTCATGAAGTAGACACACTTAGTCATGAAGTAGACACACTTAGTCATGAAGTATAGACACACTCAGTCATGAAGTAGACACACTCAGTCATGAAGTAGACACACTTAGTCATGAAGTAGACACACTTAGTCATGAAGTAGACACACTCAGTCATGAGGTAGACACACTCAGACATAAAGGTATAAACACTCAGTCATGAGGGATAGACACACTTAGACATGAAGTAGACACATTCAGTCATGAAGTAGACACACTTAGTCATGAAGTAGACACACTTAGTCATGAAGTAGACACACTCAGTCATGAAGTAGACACACTCAGTCATGAAGTAGACACACTTAGTCATGAAGTAGACACACTCAGTCATGAAGTAGACACACTCAGTCATGAAGTAGACACACTTAGTCATGAAGTAGACACACTTAGTCATGAAGTAGACACACTTAGTCATGAAGTAGACACACTCAGTCATGAGGTATAGACACACTCTGTCATGAAGTAGACACACTCAGACATAAAGGTATAAACACACTCAGACATGAAGTATAGACACACTCAGTCATGAAGTAGACACACTCAGACATGAGGTATAGACACACTCAGACATAAAGGTATAAACACACTCAGACATGAGGTATAGACACACTCAGACATGAGGTATAGACACACTCAGACATGAGGTATAGACACACTCAGACATAAGATATAGACACACTCAGACATAAGGTATAGACACACTCAGACATGAGGTATAGACACACTCAGACATAAAGGTATAGACACACTCAGTCATGAAGTAGACACACTTAGTCATGAAGTAGACACACTCAGTCATGAGGTATAGACACACTCAGACATAAAGGTATAGACACACTCAGTCATGAAGTAGACACACTCAGTCATGAGGGATAGACACACTTAGACATGAAGTAGACACATTCAGTCATGAAGTAGACACACTTAGTCATGAAGTAGACACACTTAGTCATGAAGTATAGACACACTCAGTCATGAAGTATAGACACACTCAGTCATGAAGTAGACACACTCAGTCATGAAGTAGACACACTTAGTCATGAAGTAGACACACTCAGACATGAGGTATAGACACACTCAGACATGAGGTATAGACACACTCAGACATAAAGGTATAAACACACTCAGACATGAAGTATAGACACACTCAGTCATGAAGTAGACACACTCAGACATGAGGTATAGACACACTCAGACATAAAGGTATAGACACACTCAGACATAAAGGTATAGACACACTCAGACATGAGGTATAGACACACTCAGACATGAGGTATAGACACACTCAGACATAAGATATAGACACACTCAGACATAAGGTATAGACACACTCAGACATGAGGTATAGACACACTCAGACATAAAGGTATAGACACACTCAGTCATGAAGTAGACACACTCAGTCATGAGGGATAGACACACTCAGTCATGAAGTATAGACACACTCAGTCATGAGGGATAGACACACTTAGACATGAAGTAGACACATTCAGTCATGAAGTAGACACACTCAGTCATGAGGGATAGACACACTCAGTCATGAAGTATAGACACACTCAGTCATGAGGGATAGACACACTTAGACATGAAGTAGACACATTCAGTCATGAAGTAGACACACTTAGTCATGAAGTAGACACACTCAGTCATGAAGTAGACACACTTAGTCATGAAGTATAGACACACTCAGTCATGAAGTATAGACACACTCAGTCATGAGGTATAGACACACTCAGTCATGAGGTATAGACACACTCAGTCATGAAGTAGACACACTCAGACATGAGGTATAGACACACTCAGACATGAAGTAGACACACTCAGACATGAGGTATAGACACACTCAGACATAAAGGTATAAACACACTCAGACATGAGGTATAGACACACTCAGACATGAGGTATAGACACACTCAGACATAAAGGTATAGACACACTCAGTCATGAAGTAGGCACACTCAGTCATGAGGGATAGACACACTCAGTCATGAAGTAGACACACTCAGACATGAGGTATAGACACACTCAGACATGAAGTAGACACATTCGGTCATGAAGTAGACACACTCAGACATGAGGTATAGACACACTCAGACATAAAGGTATAAACACACTCAGACATGAGGTATAGACACACTCAGACATGAGGTATAGACACACTCAGACATAAAGGTATAGACACACTCAGTCATGAAGTAGACACACTCAGTCATGAGGGATAGACACACTTAGACATGAAGTAGACACATTCAGTCATGAAGTAGACACACTTAGTCATGAAGTAGACACACTTAGTCATGAAGTATAGACACACTCAGTCATGAAGTATAGACACACTCAGTCATGAAGTAGACACACTCAGTCATGAAGTAGACACACTTAGTCATGAAGTAGACACACTCAGACATGAGGTATAGACACACTCAGACATGAGGTATAGACACACTCAGACATGAGGTATAGACACACTCAGACATGAGGTATAGACACACTCAGTCATGAGGTATAGACACACTCAGTCATGAGGTATAGACACACTCAGTCATGAGGTATAGACACACTCAGTCATGAGGTATAGACACACCACTGATCAATCATACAATAAAACCGATTGCAGATCATTTGCGTAGTCATGGCTTGCAGCATGGTTCAGAAGATTCGCAGCGAAAGGCAGAATGTGTAACTAATTCGGCAGAATGTGTACAAAAAGGGAGAAATAAACAAAATGTTACAGTGTTTGAGTTTTTTAAAGCCTGTTTACATAAACCATTTGGCTATTTAAAAGCTGACGGAATCCTTTCCTTTTATTGAAGAATAATAAATTTAAATCGCGGGTAATGTTTTGTTTTAACTCAACGCAATTAATTAATAAAATCATTTATATAGCTACTAGCCATTTAAAACATAATTTCGTTATTGTTATTGATTATACCTGAACATGGTTATTCTGTAGAACTCAAACATTTTTTAATTAAAAAAACTGATGAATATTTGCGACCGTTTCGTGACGCTTTAACTTTAATTTGTTTTTTTCTCAACTTTTAACTCTTTAATTTGTTACTAGCTGATCTGTATAATCAATTAATATTATTGACTGCATAATTAAAACAAGTAGTTATTGATATTAAGCCAAAATATATTTTGCTTTGTACTTTGACATGACTGGTACATATTAAATATGAACGTATTGCTAATTAATCTCATTTTTATCAGCTTCGCAATGAAAAATGTCAAAACCATTTTGCTTTGCTAAAGTTTGCTTGTATAACAATAATTGAACTATTTTTTATCAAGCGTATAAAAATAAAACAAAAAAGCTACTTGTAATATTTCAAAGTTAATAATATGGCTGACGTCTAATTTGCTTTTAGTCCACGATGATAAATATATTAAAACTATAGCTAATGATACTTTAATTTGCTATAGCCAGAAAAACTGCATCTGATCACACTCATTTTATATGAAGGCATTAGATGATTAGAGCGATAGAAAATCTACTTTAGGCTATTAAAAACAACAACAGTGACCGGGGCGCCGGCATCAGCCAGCAGGCAGTCAACGAAACGCCGAGTACGCGCCTGCTCCGGCCGGTAGGGTGCTGCAAGGTCAGCAGCAGCACCTCCTGCACCGGCTCTGGGCAGTACGACTCGGTGCGGATGATGTGGCCTGCCAGCTGGAGTCGCCGACGGCCCAACAGTTCGCTGGGACGGGACAGGCCGGTGCCGCATTGGTGACTCGCTCGTAGCCGATCTTGAAGGCGGCGCGCAGCAGGCCAGCGTGCGCCGCATCGACCAGCTGTTCGAGCATCCGTCAGCGTCCAGGTCTCGGCGTTGTACAACAGGACGGTCTCGATCACCGCCTGGAACAACGTCGCCCTCTGGCGGCAGGCAGGGCATCGGACTTCAGGAGAGCCCTCTCGGAACGAAAGGCAGCCCAGGCAAGCCCGCGGCGACGCCGCAAATCCTCGCGGACGTCGGGAACCAGACCGCGGAGGTAGACGAACTGCTGACAACGCGGAAGCTCTTTCATCTGTCCACCAGGGCCTCGGCACAAAATCGCAGCCTCGATATCGTCCGGCACGCAGAGCACGACGTTCTTCTGCGTGTTGACCACCAGGCCGACACTTGCCGACACTTGACACGAGCATCGCTCGTGCCATGATACAGCGCCATGACGGCGGAACTCAGCTGCTCTGGCACGTTGGTACGCACGAAGCACCATTGGGAGCACGGCCCTCATGACCGAGTCGAAAGCCTTCCTGAATTCAACAAAGAGAGCAACAAAGAGATCTACTGGCGTGTCCGCGCTTCCTCGATGACTCGGCGAAGAGCCAGGATCTGCGCCACTGTGCCGCGCAAATAGGGATCCAGCACGGGCTGCACCCGCGATAGCAGCATCGCAGCGCAGGACTGCAGGCAGATACCTCGGTGCTCCTCAAGCCGTGTGGTGCCCGGCTTCTTAGGAACTGCGACGATGTGCGCTGTGGTCCATTCGTTAGGTGCCTCCTCACCGAAGAGCACGCGGTTCATCACACTGACGACCTCGCTGGCCACACAGTGAAGTCGCAGCGCCTCGATGGGCAACTCGTTTGGACCCAGCGCTTTGCCGCCCGGAGTCCTCAGGGCGAGCCTCACAACGTCGGCTGCGCTGACTGGAGCTACATTGAGACTCTCCTCTGCCGACAACGTCGTCCGCGACGGCGGCCTCAGATCGTTTGGCAGCGGGGGGGGGGCGGCGCGTTGACGATGGCGGCAAAACTCACGCAGCTCATTTCATAAAATATTCATAAATGATTTATTAAATGATTCATATTTCCTAAAAGCCCATACATGTATGAGTCTATGTCTTAGGTTTTCTGTAGCTTTGGGACCAATGCAACAAGTGCGAATATAACTATGGTATCACGTGCAAGCACGAGGAATTCAAGCATAAACTACTAAACAACATGTACTTTAATAAATTGGCGCTATAAAAAAGCCTAGCTAACTTAATTGAGCGGTGTGTCGTCGCTGCGTAAACTGTGTGCCATCGATAAAACCATTACAGTGCTTAAATTAGACACAGTTTAACAACCGGCCCAATGGCTGCTAGGATTTGATAAATAAAATTACTTGTATATTCAAAAATCACGTGACTTCAATCGATAGCTATATAAACGACAGCTGTCTTGTCGTCACATGGCTATAAAATCACGTGATGGTTTTAAAAAAATAAAAATAAAAAAAGCCAAAATTACAATTTACCGAAATAAGTTTTTTTCTTCAAAAAATCGTTTAAATAAAATTACTTAGAAATCTGTTTTCGAAAAGTAATAACGTTTTTATTATAATTTCCAAATTCAAAGCAGAAAAAAATCTGTAAACGAATACACATGCATAAAAATTAATTTTCATTCCAAATCTGAACACAAAAGTATGTTTGATCACGGGCATAAGTTATAATTTATGAATCCGGAAAAATGCGAAAAAAAAGTGTGAACCACATCGCACACGTGGGAAGCAAAAACCGCTGTCTTATGGAATTCTCAGCTGATGAAAATTGTTTTAAATTGTTCAAGTAGTGAAACAAACAATTTTCAAAAAGGTTAGACTAACATGCAGCACTTGTCTCTCAGATTACTAAAATTTTTGTTGCATATCACTAAAATTCATAATTAAAAAATAAACAATATAAAAAAATGACAAAAAACGGTATCTCATTAGCAACCTGAAATTTAATGATCATCTATCGGCAAGTTATAACAAAAAAGTAAAAATTAGTGCGTTAGAGTACACGCTACTGTAAAATGGGCGATGAAATTGTTATAAAAACCGGATGCATCGAAACAGTTGTAGATAAGATCTCGAATAAATTTACAAACAAACAAGTTTTGATTGAATAAATGAACATTTTAAGTAAGAAGATAGGATAACTTTAACGGGTAGTTTCTATGAATTTCAAGAATCAAGCATCGTTTTCAGGAAAAAAAACTTCGCAAAAATTGTCACTCTTTTACCTCAAGTAATCTTAGAGGCTAGTGTATAGGTCGACCGTATACCCTCTAACTCTTCCCTTTAGTCTTTCTATCCAAGTTCCAAAATTGTCTATGGCTAATCCTTTGAGACAATTATAAGCGGTACGCAATGATCGCGGGACTCGTTTAGGCCATAGAATAATGAGCGTGTGTAGTATGTATTAGCCTTGAATAATGATGGCTCCACTCGTGACAGCGATCACTATTCAAGGCTAATACATACTACACAATCTACCATTGTGCTGACGTCTATTGCTTGCCTTTTCCGTTAATGTCTATGGGCAAGACCGAATCGACTGCCAAGGAATTCTAAATCTAGCTTTAGAATTCCCTGCTACTGCTGTTAAAAATGGGAACTTTCAACTTGGCTGGGAAAAGCAATGCAGTTATCTATGAAGAAATAAGTCCGTCAGATCATTACACCGCATTCACATCGAGTGCCGCAGGGCCGTGAGTAGCCATCGAAAGGCAACCCATTCTTTCGGCTCAACAAACGGTATTAAGCTCAGGCTGCTGGAGGCAAGATCTGGCAGATCGAGTTTCTGAATCCAGGACAGCAACTGGCCTCTGGCAATACCCTGGGTGACGATCAGCAGGATTAAATCGCTGCTGGACTGCTGATGCACCATCCGCCACACGTGGCACAATAAATTGGCTTCTGCGGTCAGCGGCGCCGAGGCGTCGAAAATGTTGGTGACAATGTCCGCGCTCAGGAACAGCAGGACGGCTTGGATTGGCTGGCGGTGGCAGCGGCTGACAGGGAAATCCGGCTGCAGTTCGGGTTGGACCGCGAGATTGTAGAAAGTACATGTAAGTAATTTCACGTATCGCGTTTTATCTTGAACACTGTCTGGCCTTAAATCCCTTCAGGTCACCCCCACTAAATACTGAAGCATCTTCCCCTTCTATTCTCCCATCAGTCTCTTGTATTCACTAGCTGCTTCACTCTCCCCTTCACTTTCTCCCTTTCACTCTCCCCTTCAATCGCCACTTCATTCTCCACTTCATTCTCCCCTTCACTCTCAACTTCACTCTCCATTTCACTCTCTCCCCTCCACTCTCCCCTTCACTTTCTCCCCTTCACTCTCCCTTTCACTCTCCCCTTCAATCGCCATTTCATTTTCCACTTCATTCTCCCCATCAATCTCCCCTTCACTCTCCCCTTCACTCTCCCCGTCACTCCCCTTCACTCTCCCCTTTTCCCTCTCCTTCACTCTCCACTTCACTCTTCCCCCTCCACTCTCTCCCCTTCACTCTCCCCGTCACTCCCCTTCACTCTCCCCGTCACTCCCCTTCACTCTCCCTTTTCCCTCCCCTTCACTCTCCCCTTCACTTTCCTTCATTCCCCCCTTCACTCTCCCCTTCACTTTCCCTTCACTCTCCCCTTCACTCTCCCCTTCACTTTCCCTTCATTCCCCCCTTCACTCTCCCTTCATTCCCCCCTTCACTCTCCCCTTCACTTTCCCTTCATTCCCCCCTTCACTCTCCCCTTCACTTTCCCTTCATTCCCCCCTTCACTCTCCCCTTCACTTTCCCTTCATTCCCCCCTTCACTCTCTCCTTCACTTTCCCTTCACTCTCCCCTTCACTCTCCCTTCACTCCCCCCGCTTTATTTTTCCCTCACCCTCTCTCCTTCACTCTCCCCTTCACTCTCTCAAGTAAAGCAGTGGTCACCAAGCCGCCAGCTCTCACCAGCTCAATGCGATCAGCCGCAATGCTTTCAAGTTGAATCTCGCAGAAATCAAACTTGGCCATCCAGTTGCCCTCTTGAGCTTGGAGCAGGCGGAGCAGCTCAGCCCGGGACTCGTTCCTGCCCGCCAGGCTGATGCACAGAGTCTGCCTGACTGTCGCCAGAAATCGTTGATGACGCTTCAGCGTTCTCCGTCCCTGTAAACAGTTAATGAGCAGCAGATCGCGAAGCAGCTCGTTCTTGGGTGGGTTTAAAGAAAGAAGTGGTCGATGACGCGTCAGTTGCGGCTGAGCCAGCGCCAGCAGCACCAGACGGCCGCACATTCGAAACGGGCCTTTGAATAAGGCGCGAAGTAGATCCACTACGGTGTTGCTGGCGGAGACGGCCGCGTGGAAAGCCTCCCTGAGAGTGACCTTTTGTCCGTTCTGCGGGAGCGTGTGACCGGCGTGATTATCTAATCTGCGACCGAAATACCTTCGCAACGTAAAGAGAAATGAGCAAGAAAGGAGAGAGGAGTAGGAGAGAGGTAGAGAAGAAAGATTGAACAGGAGAGTGAAGGGGGAAAGTAAAATGATGAGTGAATGGAAGAGCATAAAAAGGAGAGAGTTAAGGGGAGAGCGAAGGGGAGAGTGAATGGTAAAAAGTGAAGGGGAGATTGAAGGAGAGAGTGAGGGGGGACGAATGAAGGGGAGAGAGTGAAGGGGAGAGTGAAGGGGAGAGACAGCAGGGTAGAGTGTAGGAGAAAGTGAAGGGGAGAGTGAAGGGAGACAGTGAAGGTGAGAGAGTGAAGGGCAGAAACAGTAGGGTAGAGTGTAGGGGAGAAAGGGAAGGTGAGAGAGTGAAGGGGAGAGTGAGGGGAGAGAATGAAGGGGAGAGCGAAGGGGAGAGAGTGAAGGGGAGAGTGAGGGGAGAGAGTGAAGGGGAGAGTTAAGGGGAGAGAGTGAAGGGGGAGAGTAAAGGGGAGAGAGTGAAGGGGAGAGAGTGAAGGGGAGAGGGGGAAGGGGAGAGAGTGTAGGGGAGAGTGAAGGGGGAGAGTAAAGGGGAGAGAGTGTAGGCGAGAGTGAAGGGGAGAGTGAAGGGGAGAGTGTGTAGGCGAGAGTGAAGGGGAGAGTGAAGAGGAGAGAGTGAAGGGGAGAGAGTGAAGGGGAGAGAGTGAAGGGGAGAGAGTGAAGGGGAGAGAGTGAAGGGGAGAGTGAAGAGGAAGAGTGAAGAAAGGAATTCCACCAGCTCTTACCCGTTCACTAGCAGGTAGGAAGCTAAAAACTTCCGAATAGCCAAGTCGGTAGACTTCAGCAGCAATATTCCAGTGCTCGGCTCCGCTCAGGTACCTGTCCAGGTAGCTCCACAGTCCCGTGTAGTCATTGTTTCTAGGAAAAATTCGGCTAGGCCTTGCTTTGCGGAGCCCGCTAGGCAGGCAGGCTGCAGCCTCATCACTGTTATCCACGCGAAGAGCGATGTGCTTTAGAGGACTAAAGCAATGAGACTGCGAGAGTTCCTCAAGCAACACTGATATTCTCTTGAGGCAATCAATGCCTTGGACATTTGGGCATTGTTCCACAGCCAATTCTAAAGCTTCATCAACGGCTGTCTTTATCTGTCCAACGGTAAAGTCGGATTCGACTAGCAGCACCAGCCTGGGCTCCGAGTGACTGTTGTCTAATCTAGCAGGCAGCTCGCCATACTGCTTTGCATTCAGCGCCTCGATTGGGCAGTCAAGACCATGCTTGGTTGTTGTATTGCTGCACAGGCACTGCAAGAAACCTTGGTTCCAGTACGAATTTATCTCTGCATGGAATTTATATAAAATTTCCTGCAGTTTAGGGTTGCTATCTATCAGATAGTGCAACCCAATGGTTAAATTGCTTGACATTATTCATAAATAGTGTTTAATAGTGTTCTGAATTAGAGAACAAACAAATTAAACAATGATAGAGTAAATAGCATTATTTAAAAAGTTCAAGTTAAATATTGTTAAGAGCCATTATTTTTATTTAAGCTTCGAATTTGCCATATTTAAAGTCAGAATATTATTTAGATTAGAATTATAACAAACATAAGAATAAATACTCTTTTTTCAATCTAATCAACTGCTAAAAGTATTTCCTGTATTAACATAAGAATATCAATAGCTGATTGAATCCTATATACTATAAGCTTCTGAGCCCTAAATGAGTTGCAATATATACCATGTATAGTTTAATACTTAGATTGTAATTATATAAACAAGGCATAGATTTCAATTTTACGATTTGCGATGCGATCAAAAATGACCAAAAAAAGGAATAGTCGAGATATTTTAAATTAAAAATGTAAACTTAAAAAGCATACAGAAGCAACATGGAACTAAAATAGTATTATTACAACAGTACCTTGTTGGGACGGAAAGCAAATTAATCAGGTTTGTTACGAAAGTTAAATCTGTGGTTGTTATTGCTAGAGAAAGTTTAAACAATTTTTTGCTTTAAAAAACTGTATTAAATTTTATTTATAACATTGTTGGTAAAAACAAATAAGTTGTACAATTTTTTAAGATTTGCTTATTCTCGTAGAGAAAATAACTCAAGATTTTTTGCGCCTAGATGGGATTTATCCGTTTAACATCACAAAAAATTCTACATTGAGCTTCCATTTCCATAAGTTCGTCGTTAGGTATAACTTACACTGGAGAATAAAACTGTCGCAGAAAGCGTTCCTTATTTTAGTACGTTTGACTAAAATTGCAGATTTTAAGGTCAAGTTTTTACATCTACATGATGATGATATTTAGTTTGTTTGAATAATAAGAAAGTCTAATGAATTTAAAAACTCAATTATCTAACGGTACATCATTCACCTTAAGTGCGTATTCGTCAGCCGGCTTGAGCGTGGTTGGTTGAAGCTGCAACCCTTGTTAATTGGCGGCAAGATTGATGAGAAGGGCGGCCGTGCTATGAAGTTTTTTAGAGTGCTAGTTCGAGAGGCCGCAGATTACATGTGAATATACATGGTGTTGCGTATAGGGGATTGCGTTAACAATTACAAACTTTTGTCAGATACATATATGTGGTTATTTCATTTTGGTGTACTCGTACATGTTTTTGAAAAATCACGCGTATGCCATTAGGTACGTGTACGATCGTAAATTCAAATCAATGCTATCAAATAATCAAATTAGCGATCAAGTTGAATGTGGGAGTTTCATGAATAGATTATTTGCGGATGTGACTCCAAATCTACCTGGATAGATTTTTATATATAAAGCTTCAATTTACATTCTGAATTCCTGTACAATTGATTGTTACTGCAGTTATTAGTACTTTAATCCATAAATGCTTAAGTGCGTATGTCTTGAAAAATTGTTACAGCATCAGGGGCTTTAGCACCATTGGCCTTTGGCACCAGGGGCTTTAGCACCAGCAGGCTTTAGCACCAGCAGGCTTTAGCACCAGGGGGCTTTAGTACCAAGGACGCCTGCACCAGGGACTTTAGCACCAGGGGCTTTAGCACCTGCAGGCTTTAGCACCAGGGGCTTTAGCACCAGGGGCTTTAGCACCAGGGGCTTTAGCACCAGGGGCTTTAGCACCAGGGGCTTTAGCACCAGGGGCTTTAGCACCAGGGGCTTTAGCACCAGGGGCTTTAGCACCAGGGGCTTTAGCATCAAGGACGCCTGCACCAGGGACTTTAGCACCAGGGGCTTTAGCACCTGCAGGCTTTAGCACCAGGGGCTTTAGCACCAGGGGCTTTAGCACCAGGGGCTTTAGCACCAGGGGCTTTAGCACCAGGGGCTTTAGCACCAGGGGCTTTAGCACCAGGGGCTTTAGCACCAGGGGCTTTAGCACCAGGGGCTTTAGCACCAGGGGCTTTAGCACCAGGGGCTTTAGCACCAGGGGCTTTAGCACCAGGGGCGCCAGCACCAGGGGCTTTAGCACCAGGGGCGCCAGCACCAGGGGCGCCAGCACCAGGGGCGCCAGCACCAGGGGCGCCAGCACCAGGGGCGCCAGCACCAGGGGCGCCAGCACCAGGGGCGCCAGCACCAGGGGCGCCAGCACCAGGGGCGCCAGCACCAGGGGCGCCAGCACCAGGGGCGCCAGCACCAGGGGCTTTAGCACCAGGGGCTTTAGCACCAGGGGCGCCAGCACCAGGGGCGCCAGCACCAGGGGCGCCAGCACCAGGGGCGCCAGCACCAGGAGCGCCAGCACCAGGGGCTTTAGCACCAGGGGCTTTAGCACCAGGGGCGCCAGCACCAGGGGCGCCAGCACCAGGGGCGCCAGCACCAGGGGCGCCAGCACCAGGGGCGCCAGCACCAGGGGCGCCAGCACCAGGGGCGCCAGCACCAGGGGCGCCAGCACCAGGGGCGCCAGCACCAGGGGCGCCAGCACCAGGGGCGCCAGCACCAGGGGCGCCAGCACCAGGGGCTTTAGCACCAGGGGCTTTAGCACCAGGGGCGCCAGCACCAGGGGCTTTAGCACCAGGGGCTTTAGCACCAGGGGCGCCAGCACCAGGGGCGCCAGCACCAGGGGCGCCAGCACCAGGGGCGCCAGCACCAGGGGCGCCAGCACCAGGGGCGCCAGCACCAGGGGCGCCAGCACCAGGGGCGCCAGCACCAGGGGCGCCAGCACCAGGGGCGCCAGCACCAGGGGCGCCAGCACGTTTAGACGCGCGTAAAGTTCCGACATGAGAGGCACAATTGCAGATTATAGATTTCCATAACTTTGCTATTTTTATTTTTTATTCCACCGTAAAATAATCACTCGCTTCTGTTTTATTACGCAGGGAATTTAGGGCTACATACAATGCAGATCTCAACCCAGCCAATCACAGCTCATTGGTTGGTTTCTACATTCGCTCTATATATACACAGCAGTTCAACTGCACTCCGGACTGAATTAGCTGCCTGCGATACTGCAGATTTAATTTACCTTTCCGTCTATCAGTGCCTCCGAGATGCAGCAGCGACGCGACCAGCTACTGAGTTGCTGTTGCTACGGCCCAGGCTACAAGCGCTACCTGATCGCCGGCCTGTGCTCACTCGGTCTGTCGGTTGTCATCGGGATGCGAGCTGAAATGGTGGCCATCATGGGCTACCTGGTTCGCAAGGGCAACTCGAACAGCTCGGCCTACACCAGTCTGGCTGACTCGGATGGCGGCAGCAAGTTTCAGCCGAGCGCGCACACCGAGATGCCCTGGCGGAATGCGGCCAACGATCTCATTGAGAACTCGCTGTTTATTGGCTATTTCTTAGCCAGTCCGCTGGGAGGCTACTTGACTGTGCATCACGACAGCAGCCTGTTGCTGGGCTGTTCAGTGGCGCTCACCTGCGGAATAAACTTCTTCTTGCCATTGGTTACTCAAATTGCTGCTAGCATATCTGTTAACATTGCCGTCATTGTGCTTTTGCGTCTGCTGCAGGTTGGTTGGCAGAGGGATTAGGAAAAGAGTGACAGTTGAAGAGAGTGACAGTTGAAGAGAGTGACAGTTGAAGAGAGTGACAGTTGAAGAGAGTGACAGTTGAAGAGAGTGACAGTTGAAGAGAGTGACAGTTGAAGAGAGTGACAGTTGAAGAGAGTGACAGTTGAAGAGAGTGACAGTTGAAGAGAGTGACAGTTGAAGAGAGTGACAGTTGAAGAGAGTGACAGTTGAAGAGAGTGACAGTTGAAGAGAGTGACAGTTGAAGAGAGTGACAGTTGAAGAGAGTGACAGTTGAAGAGAGTGACAGTTGAAGAGAGTGACAGTTGAAGAGAGTGACAGTTGAAGAGAGTGACAGTTGAAGAGAGTGACAGTTGAAGAGAGTGACAGTTGAAGAGAGTGACAGTTGAAGAGAGTGACAGTTGAAGAGAGTGACAGTTGAAGAGAGTGACAGTTAAAGATGGTGACAGTTTAAGAGAGAGACAGATGGAGAGATCGAGACAGTTAAAGCAAGAGTGACAGATGAACAGAGTGACAGATGAACAGAGTGACAGATGAACAGAGTGACAGATGAACAGAGTGACAGATGAACAGAGTGACAGATGAACAGAGTGACAGATGAACAGAGTGACAGGGGAACAGAGTGACAGGGGAACAGAATGACAGGGGAACAGAGTGACAGGAGAACAGAGTGACAGGGGAACAGAATGACAGGGGAACAGAGTGACAGGGGAACAGAGTGACAGGGGAACAGAGTGACAGGGGAACAGCTGGTGACACCTTGTCTCTCCCCTTCTCAGGGCCTCGCCGAAGGCTGTCTGGTGCCAGCCGTGTTCGGAGCGATGCGGCACTGGAGTCCGAGTTCCGAGCGCTCCACGCTGCTCTGTTTTGCTGTCATCGGAGTCTCGATGGGCCCCATGATTGGCCTGCCAGTCTCCCAGAAGGTGGAGACAGCTTGGGGCTGGGCGGTGGTGTTCTACATCTATGCCAACAGCGGCCTGATCTGGTGCGTGTTCTGGTGGCGGTTGGTGGACGAGAAGCCGACTAAGGATGTTCATCTGAGCAGGAGGGAGAGCGACTACTTGGAGAGGTCGATCGGATCCAAGGTGCGCTCGCGTGTAATACCTTAATTGAGCTGCGAGCTGCTTTGGATTCTCAGCTGTGGGGTTCTCAGGTGTGGGGTTCTCAGGTTTGGGGTTCTCAGATGTGGGGTTCTCAGGTGTAAGATTCTCAGGTTTGCAGGGGTTCTCAGGTGTGGGGTTCTCAGGTGTGGGGTTCTCAGGTTTGGGGTTCTCAGGTGTGGGGTTCTCAGATGTGGGGTTCTCAGGTCTGAGGTTCTCAGGTTTGCATGGGTTCTCAGGTGTGGGATTCTCAGGTTTGGGGTTCTCAGATGTGGGGTTCTCAGGTGTGAGATTCTCAGGTTTGCAGGGGTTCTCAGGTGTGAGATTCTCAGGTTTGCAGGGGTTCTCAGGTGTGAGATTCTCAGGTGTGGGGTTCTCAGGTGTGGGGTTCTCAGTTGTGGGTATTCTCAGGTTTGCAGGGGTTCTCAGGTGTGGGGTTCTCAGGTGTGAGATTCTCAGGTTTGCAGGGGTTCTCAGGTGTGATATTCTCAGGTTTGGGGTTCTCAGGTGTGGGGTTCTCAGTTGTGGGTATTCTCAGGTTTAGATTCTGAGGGACGAGATTTTATGTGAGAGACTAATGAATTTAAAAAACGTTATTTCATAGAGTTGAGACTCTTTAAACTATTAAAAAGCAATAATAAGTTTCTTCAGTTCTGAAATACTTAAGCTTCTTAGAATCTTCTGACCCCTTGACCACGCCGAAGCATCTGCAGACTTTTTTGTGAGAAATGAGAGATTTTTCTTAGAAATCAGCTGGAGGCCGGCAAAGAACGTGTATTTGTCATATATTGCCAGTGCATTATAGATGTAGTCATTTTAGTGCATACGAGAAATACCACGTTTCTTTACCGGCCTTTATTAGCTTCTTAAAAAATCGAGTTATAGCGACCTTCTGCTTCTGTCGTCCATGCTACCACTGAGCTAAATGTACTCTCTGATTAAATGTGATGTGCGTATAATCTTATTATAACAAAAACTTTCAACCTGCAGGTACTCCGTGCTGACCGACGAATCCCGATTCCTTGGAAGTCGATTTTCACCTGCAAGCCTGTATTTGCTATCTTCATCACGTACGCGGCGGACGACTGGACATTCCAGATCAGTTCGGTGTGCATGCAGACCTACTATCACCAGATGTACGCCACCAGTGCCAGCGAGACCATCTTCCTGCTGTCATTTCCGTTCTTGGCGAGGTCACTGTTTGTGCCCATTGGTGAGTTAGTTATAATAATTTTTTACTCTTACAGAGATTACGTCATGCGACAGAATAGCAGCCAAGAAGGCCATGCAGCTTGCACCTGCATTGATGTGCACCACCACGAATCACGCTTGAATCTGTGCGCAAAAAGTGCATTTGGAACAAAAAAGAAATAATACTTTTGAGCCAGACTAGTAAATTATTAATACGCTTTTAATTGTCGTGACTTTCCCAGCCATGCCATTTCATTAGTTCACCTTCATTTGTCTGTGTTTACTCTGTTTTCTCTCTCTGTCTAGCTCAATCTTGTTATTCTTATCTCTCTCTCCCTTGCTGCCTTCTGATTGGCTCTCTTTTCTCGCCTCTCTCTTTAGTCGCGCAATCCACCCCTCCCTTTATTATTCTGGGCTCAACCCCTCTAAGTTAGTTCTATAAATACATCGGTTTGGGCCCTGCGCCCATTACTTCTCTTCTGTCTGTGTTATTTAAATATAGTTTATTTTATACTATTATTTTCTCTGCTATAAAGAATTTATTCGTAAAATTGTGTAGAACCTGAAATACTGATAAAATTACTCGTAATTTCCGGAATTTCATTAGAACGATCGACATTTAAACGACACTGATGACTAAATATGAAAAAATAAAGTATCATTTTCAGCGAAATAAAGTCGAACGTTTTAGCAATTTTCCAGATTTCTTTTTAATTTTGATTGATAATTACATTAAAGCTTTCGTGCTTTGGCAAAAATAAATTAATTTACAAGTAGAAAAAAACTCTGTTTAAAATCCACCCAAATATTTTTCCATCTCGCTATTGCAATTTTCAAAGCAATATTAGCATAGCTGCTTTCAGAAAATTGTTTTTATGATTTTTCTTCCTAATCAGCGCGTAAAATCGGCCGAGGTTACACTAATCTTGGATTGTTTCTTGGATAATCCATTTTATGGACCAGATCGGCTCTATCAATAATGTGCATTTTTTACAGCTGAAACCGGTGGAAAAACAGGAAAAAGCCAGCTAAAAAATCGCATGGAAAAAATTATCGATCCGAAATCGGGGGAAATATCTTGCAGAGATCTCTTATAGCGCCTCCGAGAGTTTATGCGGCCGCTCTCGGAGTTTTTCCTGCCTTCCCCCGGTCTAGAGAGAGAGAGAGAGAGAGAGAGAGAGAGAGAGAGAGAGAGAGAGAGAGAGAGAGAGAGAGAGAGAGAGAGAGAGAGAGAGAGAGAGAGAGAGAGAGAGAGAGAGAGAGAGAGAGAGAGAGAGAGAGAGAGGGAGAGAGAGAGTAGCGCCGTCTAGCATGGTTTAGTTGGTGGTAAGAAAATGAAAAGAAATCCGAATCCCAACTGTTTGATCCATATCTGTTTCTCTCTCGTTTTTCCGCTCTAGTCTACTCAATTGTTTGTTGGCCTCCTTTTCTGCCTATACACGCCTGGCTGAGTCCGCCTCACAATATGACTGGACCTGCTTCGCTTTGTTCCAAAAGAATACTATTTGTTTATTGCCTGCACAATTCCCTGTTTATTGCTACAGTAAAGCCAGGCGCGATGCCAAATTAGCAATTGATCTTTTTTGTAGGCATTGTTGCTGAGGACCTGTGCTCTTTTGATTGCTTTTGGGGAATAATGTCTGTGTCTGAGGCCATGCCATTTGTTCTGTGTTACTTCTACGGCAGCTAAGGGTTCTTTTGACTCCTTTATCTTCTCTCCTCCCTCCCTTTTCCTCTCTCCTCTCTCCTCCCTCCTTTCTTCTCTCTCCTCTCTCCTCTCTCCTCTCTCCTCTCTCCCCTCTCCTCTCTCCTCTCTCCTCTCTTCTCTTTCCTTTCTCTTCTCTTCTCCTCTCTCCTCTCTCCCCTTTCTCCTCTCCTCTCTCCTCTCTCCCCTCTCTCCTCTCCTCTCTCCTCTCTTTTCTCTCTTTCTCTTCTCTTCTCCTCTCTCCTCCCTCTTTTGTCCTCTCTCCTCCCTCCTCCCTCCTCCCTCCTCCCTCCTCCCTCCTCCCTCCTCCCTCCTCCCTCCTCTCTCCTCTCTTCTCTTTCCTTTCTCTTCTCTTCTCCTCTCTCCTCCCTCCTTTCTCCTCTCTCCTCTCTCCTCTCTCCCCTCTCTCCTCTCTCCTCCCTCCTTTGCCCTCTCTCCTCCCTCCTCCCTCCTTTGCCCTCTCTCCTCCCTCCTCCCTCCTCCCTCCTCCCTCCTCTCTCCTCTCTTCTCTCTCTTCTCTTCTCTCTCCTTTCTCCTCTCCACTCTCTCCTCTCTCTCCTCTATCGTTTCTCATCAGTCCTCTCCCCTTTCTTCTTCCTCCTCTCTCCTTTCTCTTCTCTCTCTCCACACTCCTCTCCCACTTTCCTCTCTTCCTTCTCCCTTCTCATGCAATTTGCAGAGCCAAAGGATTACTGATAATCCGAAAATCGCTGCACCGTCACATAAGATCGCAGATTTGATCAGAACTTTATTAAAATTGTTCCCCTTGAATCAGCTTACTAAATCCTTTTATCTTTGGCCTTACATTACAATTTTTTGTCTCTTGAACATTTTGTGAAGGTGCACGCTCGAAAATTACGCATACAGTGTAGTACATATATGCACGCAGTTACTAAATTTATCGATTTTTAGGAGTTTAATTTCTAATCCCCTACCTGAAATCCCCACACCGAAATCGCCACACAGAAATTCCCACACCAAAATTCACACAACGAAATCTCCACACCGAAGTCCCCACATCGAAATCCTCACACCGAAATCCCCACACCGAAATCCCCATACCGAAATCCCCATACCGAAATCCCCATACCGAAATCCCCATACCGAAATCCCCATACCGAAATCCCCATACTAAACTTCCCTCACTGGAACCTGAAAATCCCAAATCACCACCCGCCAGGCGGTCTCCTGGCCGACTACGTGAAGCTGCGAACAAACTTGAGCTGGACGGTTGTTCGAAAGATTTTTGCCGGCCTCGGTTTCGGCCTCAAAGCCGTCTTCTTTGTGGCGCTGGGCTTCGCCGCGGATGCAGTCCTGGCTACCGTGCTGCTGTCGCTAGCGCTGGGTAATGAGACAAATTTTAAATCCCCCTTACTGGATCCCTGATTTTGGATCTTCCATTTTGGAGTACTTATTTTGGAACATCCAATTGAAATCCCCCATCTTGAAATCCCCCAATCTGAAATCCCCACTTTGAAGTCCCCCATTTTGAAATCCTTTATTTTTAAATCCTCCATTTTGAAATCCCTAATTTGAAATCCCCCATTTTGAAATCCCCATTTTGAAATCCCCATTTTGAAATCCTCATTTTGAAGTCCCCCATTACGAAATTCTCATTTTTCAAATCCTCTTTTTTAAATCCCCATTTTGAGCACCCTTTTTGGGAACACCATTCGGAATTCATACTTTTTTCAACTCGCATTCTTAAATCCTTCTTTAGGTCCCTCAGTCTCTTATACTCAGTCTATTAAATACTGTAAATTCCCACAATCTAAATTTAAAATTTCTGTTTTTAATAAATTAACATATTTATCAACTGCTTTCCAGGCTTTTCCGGTCTGGCAGTGGCCGGCTACGCTGTCAACGTGATGGAGCTCGCCCCCATCTTCTGCGGCCTGGTGATGGGGTTCGCCAGCTGCATCAGCACCGTCACGGGTGCGTGTCCGCCTATAGCAAATGTGTCCACCTATGACAGATGTGTCCACCTATGACAGATGTGTCCACCTACCAATCACAGATGTTTCCACAAATCAATCACAGATGTGTCCACCTACCAATCACAGATGTGTCCACCTATCAATCACACAGATGTGTCCACCTATCAATCGCACAGATGTGTCCACCTATCAATCACACAGATTTGTCCACCTACCAATCACAGATGTGTCCACCTACCAATCACAGATGTGTCCACCTACCAATCACAGATGTGTCCACCTACCAATCACAGATGTGTCCACCTATGACAAATGTGTCCACAGATCAATCACAGATGTGTCCACCTATCAATCACATAGATGTGTCCACCTACCAATCACAGATGTGTCCACCTATCAATCACACAGATGTGTCCACCTATCAATCACATAGATGTGTCCACCTACCAATCACAGATGTGTCCACCTACCAATCACAGATGTGTCCACCTACCAATCACAGATGTGTCCACCTACCAATCACAGATGTGTCCACCTACCAATCACAGATGTGTCCACCTACCAATCACAGATGTGTCCACCTATCAATCACACAGATGTGACCACCTATCAATCACATAGATGTGTCCACCTACCAATCACAGATGTGTCCACCTACCAATCACAGATGTGTCCACCTACCAATCACAGATGTGTCCACCTACCAATCACAGATGTGTCCACCTACCAATCACAGATGTGTCCACCTATCAATCACACAGATGTGACCACCTATCAATCACACAGATGTGTCCACCTATCAATTACACAGATGTGTCCACCTATCAATCACACAGAGGTGTCCACCTATCAATCACACAGATGTGTCCACCTACCAATCACAGATGTGTCCACCTATGACAAATGTGTCCACAGATCAATCACAGATGTGTCCACCTATCAATCACATAGATGTGTCCACCTACCAATCACAGATGTGTCCACCTATCAATCACACAGATGTGTCCACCTACCAATCACAGATGTGTCCACCTACCAATCACAGATGTGTCCACCTACCAATCACAGATGTGTCCACCTATCAATCACACGGATGTGTCCACCTTTCAATCACACAGATGTGTCCACCTATCAATCACAGGTGTGTCCACCTATGACAAATGTGTCCACAGATCAATCACAGATGTGTCCACCTATCAATCACATAGATGTGTCCACCTACCAATCACAGATGTGTCCACCTATCAATCACACAGATGTGTCCACCTATCAATCACAGATGTGTCCACCTACCAATCACAGATGTGTCCACCTACCAATCACAGATGTGTCCACCTATCAATCACAGATGTGTCCACCTACCAATGATGTGTCCACCTATCAATCACATAGATGTGTCCACCTACCAATCACAGATGTGTCCACCTACCAATCACAGATGTTTCCACAAATCAATCACAGATGTGTCCACCTACCAATCACAGATGTGTCCACCTATCAATCACACAGATGTGTCCACCTATCAATCGCACAGATGTGTCCACCTATCAATCACACAGATTTGTCCACCTACCAATCACAGATGTGTCCACCTACCAATCACAGATGTGTCCACCTACCAATCACAGATGTGTCCACCTACCAATCACATAGATGTGTCCACCTACCAATCACAGATGTGTCCACCTACCAATCACAGATGTGTCCACCTACCAATGATGTGTCCACCTATCAATCACATAGATGTGTCCACCTACCAATCACAGATGTGTCCACCTACCAATCACAGATGTGTCCACCTACCAATCACAGATGTGTCCACCTACCAATCACAGATGTGTCCACCTACCAATCACAGATGTGTCCACCTACCAATCACAGATGTGTCCACCTACCAATCACAGATGTGTCCACCTACCAATCACAGATGTGTCCACCTACCAATCACAGATGTGTCCACCTACCAATCACAGATGTGTCCACCTACCAATGATGTGTCCACCTATCAATCACATAGATGTGTCCACCTACCAATGATGTGTCCACCTATCAATCACATAGATGTGTCCACCTACCAATCACAGATGTGTCCACCTACCAATCACAGATGTGTCCACCTACCAATCACAGATGTGTCCACCTACCAATCACAGATGTGTCCACCTACCAATCACAGATGTGTCCACCTATCAATCACACAGATGTGACCACCTATCAATCACATAGATGTGTCCACCTACCAATCACAGATGTGTCCACCTACCAATCACAGATGTGTCCACCTACCAATCACAGATGTGTCCACCTACCAATCACAGATGTGTCCACCTACCAATCACAGATGTGTCCACCTATCAATCACACAGATGTGACCACCTATCAATCACACAGATGTGTCCACCTATCAATTACACAGATGTGTCCACCTATCAATCACACAGATGTGTCCACCTATCAATCACACAGATGTGTCCACCTACCAATCACAGATGTGTCCACCTATGACAAATGTGTCTACAGATCAATCACAGATGTGTCCACCTATCAATCACATAGATGTGTCCACCTACCAATCACAGATGTGTCCACCTATCAATCACACAGATGTGTCCACCTATCAATCACATAGATGTGTTCACCTACCAATCACAGATGTGTGATGTGTCCACCTACCAATCACAGATGTGTCCACCTATCAATCACAGGTGTGTCCACCTATGACAAATGTGTCCACAGATCAATCACAGATGTGTCCACCTATCAATCACATAGATGTGTCCACCTACCAATCACAGATGTGTCCACCTATCAATCACAGATGTGTCCACCTACCAATCACAGATGTGTCCACCTATCAATCACACAGATGTGACCACCTATCAATCACACAGATGTGTCCACCTATCAATTACACAGATGTGTCCACCTATCAATCACAGATGTGTCCACCTACCAATCACAGATGTGTCCACCTACCAATCACAGATGTGTCCACCTACCAATCACAGATGTGTCCACCTACCAATCACAGATGTGTCCACCTATCAATCACACAGATGTGACCACCTATCAATCACACAGATGTGTCCACCTATCAATTACACAGATGTGTCCACCTACCAATCACAGATGTGTCCACCTATCAATCACACGGATGTGTCCACCTTTCAATCACACAGATGTGTCCACCTATCAATCACACAGATGTGTCCACCTATCAATCACAGGTGTGTCCACCTATGACAAATGTGTCCACAGATCAATCACAGATGTGTCCACCTATCAATCACATAGATGTGTCCACCTACCAATCACAGATGTGTCCACCTATCAATCACACAGATGTGTCCACCTATCAATCACACAGATGTGTCCACCTATCAATCACAGATGTGTCCACCTACCAATCACAGATGTGTCCACCTACCATTCACAGATGTGTCCACCTACCAATCACAGATGTGTCCACCTATCAATCACACAGATGTGTCCACCTATCAATCACACAGATGTGTCCACCTATCAATCACACAGATGTGTCCACCTATCAATCACAGGTGTGTCCACCTATGACAAATGTGTCCACAGATCAATCACAGATGTGTCCACCTATCAATCACATAGATGTGTCCACCTACCAATCACAGATGTGTCCACCTATCAATCACACAGATGTGTCCACCTATCAATCACAGATGTGTCCACCTACCAATCACAGATGTGTCCACCTACCAATCACAGATGTGTCCACCTACCAATCACAGATGTGTCCACTGCCCCCCGCCCGCAGGCATGCTATCAACGGTGGTGGCCACCCTGATTGTCCAACCGTCGCCAGACATCGAGCGAGTGAGGCTGGAGTGGCTGATTGCTCTCAGCTGCGCGGCGGTGACGCAACTGGTTGCCTGCGTAGTCTACCTGCTGTTCGCCTCGGCGGAGGAGCAGCCGTGGTCGGCTTCCATCATCGATCCGGTTGGAGGCAGCCATCAGTCCGGTGATGCCACCGCGGTGACAACGCCAAGTCATTCGCCAACTGGAGTGCCGAGAGGCGGCGGTGGCGGCGTCAAAGGGGAAGAATTTTTCAAAGACGACGTTTTCTTTTAAAATAGAGAACCTAAAAAACGAAAGAAAATGGAATAATGCACCGACTGTCTACTAAAAGTAGTGCGACTATTATAGACAAAAATGAGAAAACTTGCTCTCGATGTTCTACTGTAATTCTATTGTCATGTCTATCAGGCTGTGAATATCATGTCTAACATGTTGTGAATATCATGTCTAACAGGTTGTGAATATCATGTCTAACAGGTTGTGAATATCATGTCTAACAGGTTGTGAATATCATGTCTAACAGGTTGTGAATATCATGTCTAACATGTTGTGAAGATCATGTCTAGCAGGCTGTGAATATCATGTCTAACAGGTTGTGAATATCATGTCTAACATGTTGTGAATATCATGTCTAACAGGCTGTGAATATCATGTCTAACAGGCTGTGAATATCATGTCTAACATGTTTTGAATATCATGTCTAACATGTTGTGAATTTCATGTCTAACAGGTTGTGAATATTATGTCTAACAGGTTGTGAATATCATGTCTAGCAGGCTGTGAATATCATGTCTAACAGGTTGTGAATATCATGTCTAACATGTTGTGAATATCATGTCTAACAGGCTGTGAATATCATGTCTAACAGGCTGTGAATATCATGTCTAACATGTTTTGAATATCATGTCTAACATGTTGTGAAGATCATGTCTAGCAGGCTGTGAATATCATGTCTAACAGGTTGTGAATATCATGTCTAACATGTTGTGAATATCATGTCTAACAGGCTGTGAATATCATGTCTAACAGGCTGTGAATATCATGTCTAACATGTTTTGAATATCATGTCTAACATGTTGTGAATTTCATGTCTAACAGGTTGTGAATATCATGTCTAACAGGTTGTGAATATCATGTCTAACATGTTGTGAAGATCATGTCTAGCAGGCTGTGAATATCATGTCTAACAGGTTGTGAATATCATGTCTAACATGTTGTGAATATCATGTCTAACAGGCTGTGAATATCATGTCTAACAGGCTGTGAATATCATGTCTAACATGTTTTGAATATCATGTCTAACATGTTGTGAATTTCATGTCTAACAGGTTGTGAATATTATGTCTAACAGGTTGTGAATATCATGTCTAACAGGCTGTGAATATCATGTCTAACAGGTTGTGCATATCATGTCTAACATGTCGTGACGATCAAGTCTAACATTTTGTAAAAATAACGCCTAAGAAGCTATGAAGTTTTTACTTAGTATTTGACGGATTGGTATAGAAGCCGTATCTAACCGGTTCTGTACTCCAACAGGGCTGAACCGGAATCCTGGCAGATGCGTGGATCCTTGCCGAAAATTTTCGACTTGCTTGATGCCGCCAAAACAAAACAGCTTCTGATCCAGTCGGCTAGTTATAAATAATCGTCATTTGTTTGTTTAAGCCTTTCAAAATTTTGCAATGAGGATAAGAGATTCTCGAGCGATCATTGCTTTGTGAAACTGAACTTCAACTGTACTTTGCTGGCTCTCCACTGCGTAAGACCGGCATCCGTTTGCCCCAGGTGGCTTAGGACTGTTTTGCGACTGAAGGGAAACGAGCTTGCTCGTTAATTCAGATTAATCAGTCTTATGAGAAAATCTTTTATGAATGAAGCACATGTATCTATCTATCTATCTATCTATCTATTTATCTATCTATCTATCTATCTATCTATTTATCTATCTATCTATCTATCTATCTATCTATCTATCTATCTATCTATCTATCTATCTATCTATCTATCTATCTATCTATCTATCTATCTATTTATCTATCTATCTATCTATCTATCTATCTATCTATCTATCTATCTATCTATCTATCTATCTATCTATCTATCTATCTATCTATCTATCTATCTATCTATCTATCTATCTATCTATCTATCTATTTATCTATCTATCTATCTATCTATCTATTTATCTATCTATCTATCTATCTATCTATCTATCTATCTATCTATCTATCTATCTATCTATCTATCTATCTATCTATCTATCTATCTATCTATCTATCTATCTATCTATCTATCTATCTATCTATCTATCTATCTATCTATCTATCT
>NIVC01003576.1:40000-90211 GCA_002269645.1 Macrostomum lignano
TTCATAGAAAAGGGAAAAGTTTTGGTTTATATTGGTTGAAGATCGTTGATCAACAAAAAGTTTGATTTATCGCTACGTCTCAATGCTTCAATAATTTGCTCTGGAACTTTTATTACTTCTTGACGCATGTCTCAGCTTTTGAAATGACATCTTAGACACATGATTCCCTTTTGTATTTCCCGAGATATTTGCTTCCAAAATGTGTTTGTAAGGGGTGCCAATGAATTCGTCTTTTGACACATTTTGCATTCATCCCAATTTTTTTTTCTTTGGGAAAGAAAATTTCTGCTTACAAATTTTTAAAGCTAAGTATGGCGTCAGAGTAAGGAATGCATCCCGAAACATGAATTCATTTTTTGTTTGAATTATCTGCCCGAAGAAAAAAATATCTGTCGGGGTGAATATCTGTCGGGGAACCCACACATCAGATAGATAGATAGATAGATAGATAGGTAGGTAGGTAGATAGATAGATAGATAGCATCATGCCCATTCTACAAAAATCTCGAATCTTGTAATAACGAGTTTAATAATACTTTTAACGAGACATTGATTGCGTGAGAAGGTCCTAGCTACTAGTAAAGGAAAATGATACATAATGCCGAGACATGGCCATGGCTGGCTGGTTAGCTTAGCTAGTAGTAGTAGTAGTCCTGGTCCTGACTGACTGTTTTAAGTACAAACTACAACTACAAAGAAAGACAAGTAGACAAGCCCTGTATTGCATATTACCATTATTGGATTTGCGATCGAGTGGTACTTAATAGGCTTATGTATTATGCACTGCATTTTAACATTAGTTGTTTTAGTCCATATTTCACTATTTTAGCCAAAGACTAAAGAGGTAACTTTTGCAGAATCCAGATGGCTGTCCAGTGCAACTAAAAAATTGGTTCAATGTAGTGCACTAAGGCTCAAATTTCTACAGCAATAGCTAGAGTTCTAGCACCTGAACCCATTTTCTAAAAGCTATAGATCTGGTATACCAGTAGTGCAATTTATGGGTACGCCCATAATATAGCTGAAACATTTTACTTTTTTAATAGCTGGTTGATAGTGAGATTTTGTTAAGATAAGATCAAAACAAAATGAAAAGATTCAAAACAATATACTTCTAATGTTCAAAGACTACATTAGTAGATAATTGCCTGCTGAATACTGCTGGATCCATAGCCATTAGAAAATGGGTTCCAGTGCCAGAACTCTAGCCATTGCCAATTTCTGCAGCAAAGAAAAAGAGGGCTGGTTTTGCAGTTTTTGTATTTAGCCTAGCTTTTTTAAAGAGCTTATATGGTTTGATATGATTTCTTTTATTTTATATTATTTTATTATTTGGCTATAATGCAAGGATTAAAATAATCTCAATTGAAGTTAATTGATAATAAACAATAATTAATACTAAAATCAGTTCTAAAATCAGAAAAAACAACTTGAACATTAACATTTTAAACTGTGTATTATTTAAGGCCATGGATAGCGGGAACTTGCAGCACTGGGACATGTGGGTAATAGTCTACTTTGGTAACAACCATTTTGGTAACAGCCACTTTGGTAACAAAAAATGACTACATAAATTGATAACAGCCACACTTCGATAACAAGTGAGAATAATATAGTATGTAGGCCCCTATTAATTTATATGCTTCAAAAGAATGTGCAAACAAACTTTAAAGAAAGAACAACAAAACACATGCATACCTGAATGTGTTTAACTTGTTTAAAAGTATTTTTATTTCCACATGAGTCAGATAAATGTACCAAACAAGACATCTTGTAATTGACCAAATATTGTGTACCATGTACATTAAAATCTCTGATCTAGTTAGCAAATAGTGACTTAAAATTATAGAATCTACTTTTTTTTCATTAATTATTTTAAAAAAAAATTTCAATTTCAATGCATGCATATGAGCACTCACTTTTAGTAGTAGTAGTAGTAAGTTTGGCTCAGGCATTTAATAATAATTCAAGAGTTTAATTTTCTTTGCCTTTAAATTTTTCATAAAGTTAATGTGCAAGTTTAAATAAAATATAATACAGTTTTACTAAAAAGTTTAGCAATATGTGGCAATAAGATATTTGAGATGTTAATTATTGAACTAATTATTGCCAAATCTAATTATCATAAAAATAATGTGTTGATAGTTGTAAATATGCTTTGATACCAAAGTAGCCGTTACTGAAATCAATATTCAAGTTGAAAAATATATATGGTTTCTTTTTTGATTTTCCAAAAAATAGAGATCACAAGTTCACACCTTATATGCCATTTTAGACTCCAGATAGTATACATGTATGCCAGAAAATTCTAGCATATAGAGGGACCTGGTGTACCCCCAGGGGTAAAGAAGCTTGGTGTACAGAGATTGCCAAGACAGTAGTTGGGACCAATTGTTCTTAGTCCCGACCAATAGACACAGTTGGCATATAAAAATGATCAAGTTAAAGTTAGGCATAGTCTCCATATGCATAAATGGAGTAGCTAATTTTTGATAAGAAAGAAAATATTTTTTTCAAAATTAATGGAAAACTAAATCAAAAATGGTGTCTAACTTATCAAGAAATTAAAAGTAAAACAAAAATTATTGAAAATTTGGTTTCTTGCAGCTACGTAAAACTATAAGATAAGTTTTTATTTCTTTTTGCAAATATTAAAAAATTGCAAGTCTAAAATATAATTTGTATTATTTTGTTTCTGTCTTGGCCTATTTTTGTCTGTTGGTGTACATTGGCATTTGGTGTACAGGAGCTAAAGAAGCAAATTTCATTCTGGCATACACTGGTATATAAATCTGATACTGGATGTTATTAATTAGTATATTTTGCATTAATTTATATCTTTATCTAATTGGAGATTGTGCCTAGGGGGGTCTCTAGGTATTGTAGATAGGGCATATGTTGTAATAAATAGTGCATAGGCACAAAGTTTGGTTTGGTAATATTATATGCCAGAGTACCCTTGATAGTTTTGGTATGCATTGTAACATCATTAGAGTCAAAAAGAATCTAGGCTTTAACTATTTGTATATTGTATATCTATAATTTGTAAAGCAAAATGATTGAAATTTATTTATTCAATAAGAAATAGAAAGTATTATTAGTTTCAGGTGTGTTGCCACTAGGGGGGGGGGGGGAAACAGAGGCGGACATGTCCCTCCCAGTAAAAGCTATGGGGGGGACATGCCAATGCTTTTGCCCTCCCCCCACGCCACCTTTGTGACCTGTTGTGGTAATCAATAATTTTTCTTCAGGGCGCCAAATTATAGCGCCTTTGGTGCCAAAATGAGCGCTGACAACACGATTCTTAAAATAATGGAAATGTAGGAATTTACTCATGTACATGTACATGTTAAATTCTTGGCTCTGTCCCCCATACCATACCATAAAATCCATGGCGACGCCCTTGATTAGTTTTAAAATGTTATTTGCTATATGACACACTTGATTTATTGCACTAAATTAATAACTAATATTTGTTAAACTGCATGCTAGACAAGCCGCACAAAGCATGGTAGTAATCCACATTAAGAAAGGCGATCAGAGCCAGTTCCTATTTGAAACCACAGTGGCCCAGCCTGTGGACGATTTCATTGCTCAAGCTGTCCAGGTGTACAATGGTCGACTAAAAATTGGTCGAATTTGCGACGAAATTAGCGAGTTGGAGAAGCACGGCTTGACTTTGCCGCCGAACATGCAGGGCCTCACAGATGAGCAGGTGACCGAATTGAAACTGCGCGACGAATGGGGCGAAAAGTGCACACCCAGCGGGGGGTTCGTTGAGAGCCGCGATCCCATTGGGCGACGGAACGGCCGGGCTCCAACTGAGAATATTGTTCAGGTGAGAATCTGGGGTGGAGCTGCTTGCTCAGGCTACAGGCCGCAAATCTTATATTCAATTGTAAAGTTTCCAGAGCTTGTGAACCTTCTGGGGACATTGTTAATTGACTGTCAGTGACATTTGACTGTCAGTGACATTTGACTGCCAGTGACATTTTACTGTCAGTGACATTTGACAGTCAGTGACATTTTGACTGTCAGTGACATTTGACTGCCAGTGACATTTTGACTGCCTGTGACATTTGACTTTCAGTAACATTTGACTGTCAGTGACATTTTGACTGCCTGTGACATTTGACTGTCAGTGACATTTGACTGCCAGTGACATTTGACTGCCAGTGACATTTGACTGCCAGTGACATTTTGACTGTCAGTGACATTTGACTGCCAGTGACATTTTGACTGCCTGTGACATTTGACTGCCAGTGACATTTGACTGTCAGTGACATTTTACTGTCAGTGACATTTGACTGTCAGTGACATTTTACTGTCAGTGACAGTTAAAAAAACACAGAAACCGTAAAAGTTTTCAATTTTTATGTTTGAAAAGGGATCAACTTGATTGTAAAACCATTACGAAAACAAACCCGCAGGTGCTGTCCAAGACTCGCAAAGAGGCGCGGCAGATGATCAGCAAAGATCTGGTTGCTGCTGGCCAGGCTGTCAACATGGCCCGCATCCAGGAGGCCTTGCAAATCCTCAGCGGCGCCATGACCATCGCCTACCCAATGGGACTGCCGCCGCACGAGCCAATCAGAATGGAGCTGCAGAACGAGGAGGATCTCTCTGGGACGCAGGTATGTACTCGTAGCTGCGTTTTGGAGAGACAGGGCAAGTCTCATTGAGATATGGATTAGTCTCATTGAGATATGGACTAGTCTCATTGAGATATGGACAAGTGTCATTGAGATATGGGCAAGTCTCATTGAGACATGGACTAGTCTCATTGAGATATGAACTAGTCTTATTGAGATATGGACTAGTCTAATTGAGATATGGACTAGTCTCATTGAGATATGGATTAGTCTCATTGAGATATGGACTAGTCTCATTAAGATATGAACTAGTCTCATTGAGATATGGATTAGTCTCATTGAGATATGGACTAGTCTCATTGAGATATGGGTAAATCTCATAGAGATTGGTTTAATGGGGCTCGTATCTCAAAGAGAAATAGCGCAAGTCTCATAGAGAGACTAAATCTCATAGAGATTTATGTATTACACCTCATATCAGTTGAGGCAAGTCTCATAGAAATTTGGGAAAAGTTTCAAGCATCAAAAATATTTTATCAAATCTCATAGAATACAGGACATGTTTTTACCCGTCATTCCATCATGCCGCGCCATCGCAGGCGAGTCTGGGGGTGATCCCACCCGGCGACGCCTCCGCGTGGTTCTCCGGCAAGGAGATGCAGGCTGGCAAACTGCTTAGCGACTATCTTGGCCGCAACGAGAAGTGCAAAGCCATCGTCAAGTTGGCTAAGCGTGGCCAGGGTCCGCCGGCCCGCGAGCCGGTCGTCTCCGAGCAGGAGCAGAAAGAGATGATGGCATTCTATTATCGCAAACAGCAGGAAGCTAAAAAGCTGGAGGAGAGTCGAGACGATTCCTACATGGACAGCGAGTGGGCGGACAGCCAGCAGCTTAGGCGGGCTTTTCACGGGCTGTCCGACATCAAATGGGGACCAAAGTGATTCAAGTTCTTTGCTAATTAAATATCTTTGATGTCTTGACTAATGAACACAGCAGTATGACACATTCCGTCCAAAACACCATTAATTCATTGGTTATTTATTTGTACCAACAACGTAACTGTATAACGCAACGTAACTTAAATAAATGATCACTGCACTCGATCTCTGCCGTGCTTCAAAAGGTCTTGTACTCGTCATTTAAGTCTCACATGAAAAGAAAGTTTGACTTCATTTATATTTTTTGTTTACTGCATTTTTTAGTTTGATATAAACCGTCGATCTCTTTTTCGCACCGCGCTTGCATTCCTAAGAATCCCACGATCTATACTTAACATACTTAAGGTTAAATATTCGATCTACTTCTAATCAGGTTAACTTAGGAAACGCTTCCCCTAATTTACTTGCCTACTGGCTCGTAGGGCTTAGATCGTCTACACGTAAATGAGCCAAGGACCATTGTATAATATATACAACATGTTAATGTCCCGTCATATATAGTGGTCCTTGGTATGCGCACCAGTATTTCATGAAAATTACGCCCAAAGCAATATTTTTCTCTCTTTGTTTATAAGTCAAGAAAAAGAAGTAACTATGCTGAGATATTTAAAATAGCGCTGTTTAAACTTACATACATTTCCAAGAAAAACACGCCTTTTGGCGCGCATTTCAAATTGATAGAGGCTTGCTCTGAAAGTTCTATAGCGGCATAGCGCACTATCTGACATCCTCGACGTATAATTTGGTATATCATATATGATCGAACTCGTATACGGGTTATGTATAAATGGCTGCTGATTGTATTCAGTAGCAAATTTGGGGGGGGGCGCAAACTTCTTAATCTAGGCCCTATCAAAATCATGGATTGCCATGTTACATTCCCGATGCCCATCGAATATAGCCTGGCTATTCCAGTTTAATAGATTTTTTAATTTTAGCTAAGCCTAGGCGTAGGGGCCACAGCTAGGGCCAGGCGGGTAGGTCTATATCTGTAAATTTTCTATAGTAAAGCTAGTTGGCTATATTTTTAATTTTAACATCTTAAGCATCCGTAAAAAAGAAAAAGGACTAGCTTTGCATGTTTGGCAATGGCCTACTTAACTTATTCTTTTTATAGCCCAAATAGTAATTAGTAGGCCTAGCCTATAGTTTGTTTGATAGCAAGGCATCATCTAATTATGAATATATTGCTTTTTCTAGGCCCTTTGTGGGCTATGTCCTATGACTTGTCAATGTCAATAGTTCTAACATTGCTAGTAGTTGTGGTACTGTATAGCACCTCCAGTTAGAATTAGGAAGGGAAATGATTATTAACCAGTCATTTCGCCTTTAAACTGTTTTGGCCATAAACATTTTGCCCCTAGACCATTTTACCCATAGACTGTTTTGCCCATAGGCCATTTTGGCCATGGACTATTTCGCCTTTGAGTCAATTATACTTAGTTTGGCTAAGGTAGCAATAAATGCCCAAATTTGCAAAAATTCGACAGATCTTATTCTTTTAGTATTTCTGGTATTACCAAAACCCTTTCTTTTTCTCTTACCCTTTGATTAAAATGGCTTATGCCTTATATGCTTGTGAAAGGAAAGACTTTCTTAGAAAATAACTTGTAATAATTCATAACCACAATAGACACAAAGATACAATTTAATAATTAACTTGTATTATACCAACAATTCATATTTTATTAGGGTGTCTAGCAAGCCTATTTTTAGCATATGTGCAAAACCGAAAAACGGTAAAAAAGTGGTCTTCTTTAAATGTCTGTAACTTTTTAAATATTTGAGATATGACCACGTTCTTATATTCATTGAAAAGAAGGCAAACAGATGTTTCAAACGACATATAGTTTACATGTTTAGGACATACGATTACAAAGATACAGCCTGTCAAACATCGTGTACATTTTTGTACATTTTCAAAACTGTGCCAAATTTGCTTGAAAATATGGGATCGGGAGGATTCGTTTTTTAGTAAATGAGTGCATAACTGCTAAGAATGCTTGCACACTGAGTGTAGGTAACTTCCTGGGGGTCATTTTAAGGGAACTTTTTTTGTTCAAAAATATGTACATGTACATGTACATGTAAAATTTAAAATGGCCATAACTTTTGAATGGAAAGAGCGGCCACCCTAATTCTTTTTGCTACTTACTTCTAGGGATAAAATGAAACTTTTAGGCAAGACAAGATGAGTATAACTCTTGCCGCAGTATGCTTAACAGAAATCGTCAAAATGCATGCAACTCCCCATAAGAGACATTAAAATTGGGAAATTTTCGAAGCTCGAAAGAATGGCCAGTTAGTTTCTTCGATAAAATGATAGCAAAACAGGCCAAAATCTTTGTCCTAAAGGCACATACTGATAACTTTTGCCGCACCAAAGTTATTAAGCATAATTGGCACAGGTGTACATGCAAAATACACTACAGAGATAGGAAAAATGTACATTGAGGGGCTGTATATTCGAAAAGAAGTCATGCATGCAATTTTTCTTTAAAAAGGGATAGCAGGACTTACGATATACTATATCTTTTATGCATTTCTCACTAATCCATCTTTTATTTGCAGATCTTGCAGATGCCAGACATGCTGCGCCTATACAGTATCTGCTATGAGTGCATGACAAGCTCATGGGTGAAGCTTTCTACACAGTCGCCTCTGATCATTCCAGCTGGGCCCGAAGATTGCGCGCAGCTTCTCGAAGGCCTGCATTGGTGCCCTCTTCTCTGAAGGGGACCAGGCAACAGCAGCAGCAAAGGTTGGCAAACTGGCGTGCTAGAAGTTGACTCTGGCTCAGTTGCAGCTGGGACCACAGCAGGAAAGACAAGTGCCTGGCCCATGTAGATGGCCCAGGCCCCCAGACTCTGCTTGCCAGCAGCTTCCTCGCGCACCTTTGACCTCTACAGGTCCCGCACCTTTTTCACTTTTGTTACTGCCTCCACAGGTTACAAAGTGCGTCTAGTTTAGTGTCTGCAGGCAGACTAAGACATTCTGCCAAGCTAATTAAAAATATTAAAGCACTAAAGTGAAGCAGTTGAGTAGAGGCTGAACTGACTAAAAGGGTTCTCAGCCAATTCGGCTGCTGGGAGACAACTGACTGGGGATGAAAACGGGAGCAGACGAATCGACTGTCATACTCTCATACATGTGCATGTACATACTACATATACAATGTAATCACGCTGTGTATTGCTCTAAAGATTGTTAGATTGGCTACGAACAAGTCACAATTCACCAATCACCAACATGGTGTCCCATCTCAGCAAACTGTTGTTGCGCAGTTGGTGACTCCAGTCTCCAGCTGCCAGGCCATGTCATCCAAGCCGGTTCGTACCGCCCGCAGCTGGTGCAGATGCTGCTGATGCTGCAGACACCTTAATACTGGAGAGGAAAGGCACGCACACGGGTTTTGTTGACTGCCTGCTGGCTGATTCCAGCACCCTGGACACTGCCGATGGCGACCTACATTCATGTCAAGGACCTGAAACCCACCCTGTAACATTGTCTCATGCTTGACTGGCTTGATTGTAGTAGCTACAGTTGTAGTACTGTAGTAGACTCATAGTACGATGAGAAGGCCAGCACAGCAGATGAAATATTTGCTGACGAGCTGCACTGACTGCAGATGAATTTGGTAGCAGACAAATTGATTGGATTACCACGAACAGCTATCGCGCAGAAAAGTGAACACAGTGAACAAGTAAATGAATCAAATGATGCAGATAAACTGTAAATCTATATTCGATCAATTGCTGAATTTGGGCATGGTCTCTTCAAACATGAAAGTACATGATTTAGTAACATATTACTTAATACAGTATCGATTCATTACAGCTGCTAAATGGACTACAAAAATATTTTGAATGACTCCAGCATAAAGATAGTTAAGATTAATATTGACACAAGCTACATAGATTTTTAGACAACATAGACATCCAGAATGGTACTTTGGAAGACCCGTTTTCATAGAAATAATAGTCAATCATTTAAATACTACTTACAGTAGGAAGTAAAAAATCTTACTAATTATAGTATACAAGTATTACTTTGACATGGAAGTAATATCAAATAAGGTAAATAGAAACTATACCATCAAAAAGCCAAAGAATGGTACTCCAGAAAAAAATTTTTCTTCACCTTTTTTGTCCTAATCCCCAGATATCTGCATGTATAGAACAGTATATATATAGAAAAAATATCAGAAAACGTTGTAGCAACAAAAATCTACAAAATAAAACATAAAACACTAAAATTGGTTATAAAATAAGAAAGTTACAGACATTTTACTGCACAAAACATGCTTTTTGCCTAAAAATGGCACAGTTTTTAGTGTATTTGAGATAGGGAAAAAACACCATTTTTTTAAACGAAAAACTCCATAACTTTTTTATTACTTGATCAATTTTCAAAAGTTTGGTGTCATTTCACTCATAACATCCAGGACTACAACATGGCATGATTAAAAATTTGGATTTCGAAAAAAAAATTTTCTCACTGGACCCCCTATATATAGTCATTAAAATGTATAAAAAACAAAACTTTCATTTATTAGATAAAGCAGAAAATTCTCTAGGTTTTTAAAGTCTTCTATGAAATGAAGAAGTACTTAAAGTATGTAATGATATCATAGCACTGTAGCTAAAACTTGAACTTAAGTTGTTTTTCATCAATCAATAGTCTTTTTATACCTTTGCACATATAACATGGCTTCTAGAAACTATAGTCTTATTTTCACAAACTGTAAGAACTTTCTATTTTATCTAATACCATTTTAATAGTTTAAAAGCTTTTAAATAAGCTAAAAATAGTTCCTTAAGTGGACAAAAAACATTGAGAAAAGAGTTTAACAAACAAGTCAAGACAAATGCCAATATATTATAGCTCATATTATAGTAGGCTTTTTTATGAGGGGTGTCCAAAAAGTAGTGATACTTTTAACCGTAGCTCTTGTTCTATAGCTTCCTGTGATTTAAAATTTTATTAACTGATAGCGGCAAATCTTTTCTACAGACTGCTTTTTGATTTTTTAAAATTGATACCAGAGAACAAAAGTTATACCCACAAAAGTATCAGTACCTGTACCATAGAGTTACACAAACTATAGGCCTATCAAAATTTATGATAGTCGACTTCTGCACTTATTCATTAAGAAGGCATAGATAAATGTCTTGTTTAAGCAATACCAAAGCCCAATTGCAAAATGATGCTCACTGTGACTGACTGAAATTTGTTTATGGACAGAATCATGCGCAGAAAAATAAAGCATTAAATTCATTACTTTACTTGCAAACAGAGGAGCTTGCATTTTGCAATTGATTTCATTGCCCATATTCGACAATACACATGGATGTGCACTCAGTTGTTGCTCAGCAAAGTACTATCTTCACTCTTTGGGGTGCTGGCCATAGTGCCTCAGAAATTCATGCAAAACTGCTCTGCGCATGGATCCTCTGTGGTCAGCAAAATGACAGTTTATTGATGGATGGAGCAGTTCAGCAAGGGAAGGACTGACTTGGCAGATCAGCATCGGATGGGGGCCGGGGCAGCCATATGTTCATCAACCTGATGTACTGGCAGACTCCATTCTGAATCTTCTTGATGAGGACTCCCGAATGACCATTAGAGAGATTGCTGACAGGTTGGACAAGCCGAAATCAACAATTCATCGAAGCTTACTCGGCATGGATCTCGTGAAGCTCAGCCTATAATTTGTGTAACTCTATGATACAGGTACTGTTACTTTCATGGGTATAACTTTTGTTCTCTGGTATCAATTTTAAAAATTCAAAAATCAGTCTGTAGAAGAAATTTGCCGCTATCAGTTCATAAAATTTTAAATCACAGGAAGCTATAGAACGAGAGCTACAGTTGAAAGTATCACTACTTTTTGGACACCCCTCATAGATGATAAAAAAGAAAAAGAAAAAATATTTATTGAAATATTTATAAGCTATTATTACCTTCTATAAAAGTATAAAAAGTATTTCATTCATTTTATTTTTAAAGAAATTTTGTCTATTTGAATTTTAAAATTTTCAATAATATTGGACTAGGCCAATTGCCATTGGATTATTGGGAAAAATTATATTGGAAGTTACTAGAGTCTAATAGCAATGACTTGATTTAGCCACAAGGGGCTTTGTGTATCCAGATATAGCAAGGTATTGCTAGCTATTTTGCAATATAATATTATGTATCAGATTAAACATGCCTTTTGAGGGAGTTATTTGTATAAATCACGAGGGCCTGAGGCCTGAGGCCCAAGGGATTTATGAAAATAACTCCCGAAAAAGGCATGTGTAATCTCGTATAAACCATAGACATAAAGACTTGACGGGATATTATTGAATATTATTATTGAATATACCAAATAAAATCCCGGGGAACGCAAATATTGTCACCGAAAGTCTTTATTTCTATGGATTATTTAAAAATATTGGTTTTTAGTATTCTAATATCTAAAAGATATCACTAATAGTATCAAAGTATTGGATTTGTGCCCAACCAACACTATATAATATATTTAATTCTGCAAGTTTCCTTGTACTTGCAAATAATTTCTAAATTTATTATGATTTATGATTAATATTTCTAAGTTTATTATGATTTTTAAACTTCCATTTGAACTATTTATCTACTAGTGGATAAATATTCTACTACCCATTAGATGGTCACCCCCTTGCAAATTTTAGAATTAGACCAATATATTCATACATGCGCAACCCCCCTGATTTACACTGGCCATGCAACTTACCTGTAAAAAAACCCTAACTTTTGGGTAAACGGCAGGAGTAACTATGACTGTCTTATAAAGGCTAAATGCCTCGTCATCTAATTAGTACTACGTCCGTATTCTTTAGGCTGGGAATTTTTGCGACTTACCCCTGGTCCACCACAATTTACGGTGGCCAGATCGGCCAGGTCGGCCAGCAGTTGCGCATGTATGAATATACTAGGCTAAAAAAATCTATAAAAATGTGCATAATAAAAAACTATGGTCACCTAGGGAGGGATAGGAGAATAATCACCCTCTAGGGGGGATGGGAAGAAAGTCACATAGGAGCTACAGCCTCCTTTGCCCCATCTCATCTGTACCACCAAAAGATTTATTGCAATAAAAATTTTAATTTTTTAATATGTATATTATCATTTTTTTATTTTAGATCAATAAATTTAACATCATTTCATGCCCATTAGGGCCCATCCTCAAGGCACAGGAAATGTACATGCCTGATAGTTAGAAAGTCAGGCTTCTGTACACTATTTATGCTTGTCTGCATAGTGTCAGTAATACCATGCTGGTATGTTCTCAGCAGTCAGATAAACAGGTTAAACTGCCTCACCACTCGTTACTTGACAATTTCAGATTGCCTGCAATCCATTAAAAACCTTCTATTTAGGTCTTTATAGTTTAAAAGTACTGCAACCAATAAACTAGTTAGATGGCGACTTATTTGCCGAAATAACTAAGTGCATAGTTACTACCGCCTATATACCCTAATAAAATATATATTTAAAATTCAGGCTCAAACCAAGACAATGCCGAACAAGAACAAGTCGGCAGTGAATGCATCTAATAGTGGGCCGCCTCGGCCCGACAGCAATGACAATAAGAAACAGAAAACTAATAAAAAGCCAAAGAAAGATGATGCCAGCTCCATAGTTGGCCTGAAGCAGCGCCTGAGCAGCATCCGCAACAAGCAGCGCAGGCAGGCCGCCTACCAGCAGGTCCGACAGGCCGAGCGTAAGGCCAAGGAGGCCGCCGTGAAGCTTCGCCGACGAAATGGTGCCGACAACGGCGCTGCCGGCCCAGCCAAGGAGCCACACACGCTGGAATCGCTGCGCCTGCCGGATGCCACCATGACTGGCCCGGCTGGGGACGCTGAGGTCGATGCTGAGGAGGCAGCCGACGAGTTTGCCGACATTCTTGACGCTGCTGGCGCTGGAGGCGAAGGTTGGCTACCGGATAATTGCGGCTTATTCTTTCGCGTTGCTGTTTTTACCTAGGGGTGCCATTTTTACCTAAAGGTGCCATCTTTACCTAGGGGTGCCATTTTTACCTAAGGGTTGCCATTTTTACTTGGGGTGCCATCTTTACCTAGGGGTGCCATTTTTACCTAAGGGTTGCCATTTTTACTTGGGGTGCCATCTTTACCTAGGGGTGCCATTTTTACCTAAGGGTTGCCATTTTTACTTGGGGTGCCATCTTTACCTAGGGGTGCCATTTTTACTTAGGGTGCCATTTTTACCTAGGATTGCCATTTTTCCTAGGGGTGCCATTTTTACCTAGGGGTGCCAGTTTTACCTAGAGGTGCCATTTTTACCTAGGGGTGCCATATTTACCTAGGGGTGCCATTTTTCCTAGGGGTGCCATTTTTATCTGTGAATGCCATTTTTACCTAGAGGTGCCATTTTACCTAGAGGTGCAATTTTTACCTAGAAGTGCCATTTTTACTAAGGGTGCCATTAAGGGTTGCCATTTTTACCCAGAGGTGCCATTTTACCTTGGGAGGGGTGCCATTTTGTCACATTGGTACTGCCTTACGCATGGGTTTCCATATTTTTACCCAAGAAGCCATTTTTCTGCAATCGGTCAAATCTCAAAAAAATTCGATTTCCCCACCCCCAGGCCAAGCCCGCCTGCCCCGCCTGCTGGTCACTCACGCCGACGAGGTCGGCCGACGCACAGCCGCCTTCTGCCGTTGCCTGGCGCGCACCGTCCCCAACGCCGTGTTCTGCCGGCGTCGCCGACTGCCTCTCGGTCGGGTGCTCGCCGCCGCCAAGGCCAAGGAGTTCACCGCTGTGATGGTGCGCGATAATTTATCTACACGTTTTTGAAATTTAGCAGCCTGTCTTTATTAAGCTACTGTTAGTAGAGCGAATTGCATTTTTTTATCTTGTATTTGTGATAACACAGAGCTTGCATATTTATGCCTTTAGTGTTCAAAGTTACCATGGACTCATTTCGATAATTGATGCTTTATTTAAATCATTAATTTTTAATCTTCAATGGGTTGTAGCCTAGTGATTGGAGCGTCGGATACACGACTGAAAGGTCGGGGGTTCGATTCTCGACCCACTCGAAACAATTTGTGTCCTTGAGCAAGACGCTTAACTCTGCATTGCTTCAGTTCACCCAGCTGTAAAATGGGTGCCAGCATTAGCTGGGGTAAATTGAGGGTGTGTGTGGCGACCCTCCCAGTCCTTGGACTGAACAGCCGTACGCAGCCTTCAGATGCGCCGCGCAATAGCTGCGGCTGAGCTGTCGGTTGCACATCTGGCCATTAGGGCAGGTGTAATCAATTATTAATATTCTTTAAATGCACTTCTTGAATTCGGAATCAATTGCAGCTCGAAAAATCTTACGCTTAATTCAGTGTTGAAAGTTAATTAATTTCGATACATATCGGCAGTCGATCTTTTTAACGCCTTCTTAAAGACAGACAAATCAGAAAAATCTCCAGTGTTTAAATGTACTTTTCGATACATATCGTTAAATCATTTTTCAATCTAATCTTGATTTAATATATCGCAGATTTAATAAAAATCCCCATTCCGAAAAAAGTTCTTTTCGATACATGTCGGTAATCGATCCTACCTAGGTTAGCAATGCCTCAGATCAGAAAAATCCCTGATTCTATTTGATGTACTCCCAAAGTCTTAATCGTAGGTCGGAAATCATCCTGTGTTTAAATTTAATTTCGATACATATCGGTAACTTTGGTCTAACGCAGATAATTGGCGAGCACGACAAGAAGCCGTGCACCGCCCTGCTAACCCACCTACCGGCTGGGCCCACCTTCGCCTTCCGCCTGTCGAGCGTCCGGCTGCCCCGCGAGCTGCCCCGACCGCCCGAGGACGACAAGCCGGAGACCGTGGCGCCGCAGGTGCTCTGCAATCGATTCCACACCCGTCTGGGCCGTCGGGTCGCCCGCGGCCTGGCCGCCATCTTCCCAGGCGCCAGCGGTGTGCGCCGGCACGCCCGTGTGGTGACTTTTCACAATCAGCGCGACTACGTGTTCTTCCGGCACCATCGCTACATCCTGCGCCAGCCTGGGTCCGGCGCCAAACCAGGCGCCAAGCCGCGCTGCGCTCTGCAAGAGGTCGGGCCCAGGTTCACCCTGAAGCTGCGCTCGCTGCAAACCGGACCGCTTGGCGCCGGCGGCGGCTACGAGTGGCTGCACAAACGGCACGAGATGGACCAGAGTAGGAGGCGCTTCTTTCTCTGATTTTGGCGCCACCTGGCGTGTCTCACACCGGTTTCTGCTGGCTAACTGACTGCCTGCCATTGTGCTTCCTCACGCGATCTCGTCTCGATACCGCCCTTCCGTCTCTTCCGCCCCTCTTCCCGTCTCTTCCGCCCCTCCTCCCGTCTCTTCCGCCCCTCCTCCCGTCTCTTCCGCCCCTCCTCTCGTCTCTTCCGCCCCTCCTCCCGTCTCTTCCGCCCCTCTTCCCGTCTCTTCCGCCCCTCCTCTCGTCTCTTCCGCCCCTCCTCCCGTCTCTTCCGCCCCCTTCTCCCGTCTCTTCCACCCCTCCTCCCGTCTCTTCCGCCCCCTTCTCCCGTCTCTTCCGCCCCTCATCCCGTCTCTTCCACCCGTCCTCCCGTCTCTTCCGCCCCTCCTCCCGTCTCTTCCACCCCTCCTCCCATCTCTTCCGCCCCTTTCCCGTTTCTTCCGCTTTTTTTTCAGTCTATTCCCCCCTCCTCCCATCTCTCTCTCCCATCCCCTCCTCCCTTCCACTCAATTAAAACAATTAAATCAGCGTTCTCTTGCAATTTGGCCGAAGCGATTAAGTCTATACGAGTGTTATTTGACTGATAAAATATAATAACTGTTAATATAATATGATGTGCATTTCGTTGGCGCATTTTGTTTAATAAAAAATAATTCAACGCCAAGTTGATAGTTATATTAGCAAGTAGCTTCCTAAAAGAAGCGTCGCTTTTCACAGAACGGTGAAGCAGCGGCGAGAAAGGGGGAGAGAGAGAGCGAGAGCGAGAACATGCTGTTTAAATTTATAGCTACCAGCTGTGCAGTTCGAGAGTGCCGCCAAAATTCCACTTTTCTTAGTCTCTCTTAGCGTCTTGTTGTACCCTGAAGCCAAAGCTTATTTTGTGTCGGGTATTTGTTTTTGCCTCGGGCAAATTTATCTCGGATGGCTTCGGCCATAGACTATAAAACGGCGCGGCTGGAATTGCTTCGGCCATAGACGAATATATCTAAACTCATTTGTCATTTCAAGTATTGCCTTAATGGCCCTGGAAGCGACGCTGGGTTGCCCAATCCCAAATTTTATACATTGGCTGGACGAGCTTCAGAGCACAGCAGCACGCTCTCACACAATTAGGCTTGACTTCGGTCTTGCTTCAACTGCGGAAGATTGCTGGATGGTGAATATGTTGGAGTCTAGAATCGGTTGCTAAGGCTGCTTAAAATGTGTTGTTGCTAGGAAGGCTTGCTACTAGAGTCTAGAATCGATAATCAGTTGCCAAGGACGCCAAGAATGGTAAATCGGTTGCTAGGGACGCACAGAATCGAAAACCGGTTGCTAAGGACGCCTAGAATCGACAATCGGTTTCTAATGACACCTAAAACCGGTAATTGGTTTCTAAGATCGCCTAGAATTGATAATCGGTTGCTAAGGACGCGTAGAATCGATAATCGGTTGCTAAGGACGCGTAGAATCGATAATCGGTTGCTAAGGACGCGTAGAACCGGTCGCCAAGGAGCCTCCAAATGCATTTAAATTGTCCATAATTCTTACTACATAACTTTGCAGGGCCAATACTGTACATGTGTAGCTCGCATATCTGGAATTTCCTTCCTTCATATAACTGGTGCAACAATCGCTTTATCAATTTCCGTCTTTGCACTTATGAAAGCAGACGCGCGTGCATCCATGGATGCATTATCTGCACTTTTCCATTATCCATTATCTAATTGAAAGATATTGTTCGCTATAGCTATGGTCGTCAGCCTGAATTGGCTGTGGCAATATATTTCCTGCAGCGGGTTCGTCTACGCAAGGCACAGGACCAGCAATAACCAGGAAATGGTGCGGATAGCAGCTGCTGCTTTTGCTTTTAATGCTTTCCTGTTACCGCGTTGCTGGATGCTGCGGCTCGAGTTTAGGGGGTTGGACCGGGTACGCAGAGGAGAATTATCCCAAAAACGTTAGTTTCAATTATTTTTGTCAGAGGCTGGTCTCACATGTAATCAGTATGGTGTGCTAGTGTTTTACATGTAATCAGTATGGTGTGCTAGTGTTCTACATGTAATCAGTATGGTGTGCTAGTGTTCTACATGTAATCAGTATGGTGTGCTAGTGTTTTACATGTAATCAGTATGGTGTGCTAGTGTTCTACATGTAATCAGTAATGGTGTGCTAGTGTTCTACATGTAATCAGTATGGTGTGCTAGTGTTCTACATGTAATCAGTATGGTGTGCTAGTGTTCTACATGTAATCAGTATGGTGTACTAGTGTTCTACATGTAATCAGTATGGTGTGCTAGTGTTCTACATGTAATCAGTATGGTGTGCTAGTGTTCTACATGTAATCAGTATGGTGTGCTAGTGTTCTACATGTAATCAGTATGGTGTGCTAGTGTTCTACATGTAATCAGTATGGTGTGCTAGTGTTCTACATGTAATCAGTATGGTGTGCTAGTGTTCTACATGTAATCAGTATGGTGTGCTAGTGTTCTACATGTAATCAGTATGGTGTGCTAGTGTTCTACATGTAATCAGTATGGTGTGCTAGTGTTCTACATGTAATCAGTATGGTGTGCTAGTGTTCTACATGTAATCAGTATGGTGTGCTAGTGTTCTACATGTAATCAGTATGGTGTGCTAGTGTTCTACATGTAATCAGTATGGTGTGCTATGTGCTAATGTTCTACATGTAATCAGTATGGTGTGCTAGTGTTCTACATGTAATCAGTATGGTGTGCTAGTGTTCTACATGTAATCAGTATGGTGTGCTAGTGTTTTACATGTAATCAGTATGGTGTGCTAGTGTTCTACATGTAATCAGTAATGGTGTGCTAGTGTTCTACATGCAATCAGTATGGTGTGCTAGTGTTCTACATGTAATCAGTATGGTGTGCTAGTGTTCTACATGCAATCAGTATGGTGTGCTAGTGTTCTACATGTAATCAGTATGGTGTGCTAGTGTTCTACATGTAATCAGTATGGTGTGCTAGTGTTCTACATGTAATCAGTATGGTGTGCTAGTGTTCTACATGTAATCAGTATGGTGTGCTAGTGTTCTACATGTAATCAGTATGGTGTGCTAGTGTTCTACATGTAATCAGTATGGTGTGCTAGTGTTCTACATGTAATCAGTATGGTGTGCTAGTGTTCTACATGTAATCAGTATGGTGTGCTAGTGTTCTACATGTAATCAGTATGGTGTGCTAGTGTTCTACATGTAATCAGTATGGTGTGCTAGTGTTCTACATGTAATCAGTATGGTGTGCTAGTGTTCTACATGTAATCAGTATGGTGTGCTAGTGTTCTACATGCAATCAGTATGGTGTGCTAGTGTTCTACATGTAATCAGTATGGTGTGCTAGTGTTCTACATGCAATCAGTATGGTGTGCTAGTGTTCTACATGTAATCAGTATGGTGTGCTAGTGTTCTACATGTAATCAGTATGGTGTGCTAGTGTTCTACATGTAATCAGTATGGTGTGCTAGTGTTCTACATGTAATCAGTATGGTGTGCTAGTGTTCTACATGTAATCAGTATGGTGTGCTAGTGTTCTACATGTAATCAGTATGGTGTGCTAGTGTTCTACATGTAATCAGTATGGTGTACTAGTGTTCTACATGTAATCAGTATGGTGTGCTAGTGTTCTACATGTAATCAGTATGGTGTGCTAGTGTTCTACATGTAATCAGTATGGTGTGCTAGTGTTCTACATGTAATCAGTATGGTGTGCTAGTGTTCTACATGTAATCAGTATGGTGTGCTATGTGCTAATGTTCTACATGTAATCAGTATGGTGTGCTAGTGTTCTACATGTAATCAGTATGGTGTGCTAGTGTTCTACATGTAATCAGTATGGTGTGCTAGTGTTTTACATGTAATCAGTATGGTGTGCTAGTGTTCTACATGTAATCAGTAATGGTGTGCTAGTGTTCTACATGCAATCAGTATGGTGTGCTAGTATTCTACATGTAATCAGTATGGTGTGCTAGTGTTCTACATGTAATCAGTATGGTGTGCTAGTGTTCTACATGTAATCAGTATGGTGTGCTAGTGTTCTACATGTAATCAGTATGGTGTGCTAGTGTTCTACATGTAATCAGTATGGTGTGCTAGTGTTCTACATGTAATCAGTATGGTGTGCTAGTGTTCTACATGTAATCAGTATGGTGTGCTAGTGTTCTACATGCAATCAGTATGGTGTGCTAGTATTCTACATGTAATCAGTATGGTGTGCTAGTGTTCTACATGTAATCAGTATGGTGTGCTAGTGTTCTACATGTAATCAGTATGGTGTACTAGTGTTCTACATGTAATCAGTATGGTGTGCTAGTGTTCTACATGTAATCAGTATGGTGTACTAGTGTTCTACATGTAATCAGTATGGTGTGCTAGTGTTCTACATGTAATCAGTATGGTGTGCTAGTGTTCTACATGTAATCAGTATGGTGTGCTAGTGTTCTACATGTAATCAGTATGGTGTGCTAGTGTTCTACATGTAATCAGTATGGTGTGCTAGTGTTCTACATGTAATCAGTATGGTGTGCTAGTGTTCTACATGTAATCAGTATGGTGTGCTAGTGTTCTACATGTAATCAGTATGGTGTGCTAGTGTTCTACATGCAATCAGTATGGTGTGCTAGTGTTCTACATGTAATCAGTATGGTGTGCTAGTGTTCTACATGTAATCAGTATGGTGTGCTAGTGTTCTACATGTAATCAGTATGGTGTGCTAGTGTTCTACATGTAATCAGTATGGTGTGCTAATGTTCTACATGTAATCAGTATGGTGTGCTAGTGTTCTACATGTAATCAGTAATGGTGTGCTAGTGTTCTACATGTAATCAGTATGGTGTGCTAGTGTTCTACATGTAATCAGTATGGTGTGCTAGTGTTCTACATGTAATCAGTATGGTGTACTAGTGTTCTACATGTAATCAGTATGGTGTGCTAGTGTTCTACATGTAATCAGTATGGTGTGCTAGTGTTCTACATGTAATCAGTATGGTGTGCTAGTGTTCTACATGTAATCAGTATGGTGTGCTAGTGTTCTACATGTAATCAGTATGGTGTGCTAGTGTTCTACATGTAATCAGTATGGTGTGCTAGTGTTCTACATGTAATCAGTATGGTGTGCTAGTGTTCTACATGTAATCAGTATGGTGTGCTAGTGTTCTACATGTAATCAGTATGGTGTGCTAGTGTTCTACATGTAATCAGTATGGTGTGCTAGTGTTCTACATGTAATCAGTATGGTGTGCTAGTGTTCTACATGTAATCAGTATGTAATCAGTATGGTGTTCTACATGTAATCAGTATGGTGTGCTAGTATTCTACATGTAATCAGTATGGTGTGCTAGTGTTCTACATGTAATCAGTATGGTGTGCTAGTGTTCTACATGTAATCAGTATGGTGTGCTAGTGTTCTACATGTAATCAGTATGGTGTGCTAGTGTTCTACATGTAATCAGTATGGTGTGCTAGTATTCTACATGTAATCAGTATGGTGTGCTAGTGTTCTACATGTAATCAGTATGGTGTGCTAGTGTTCTACATGTAATCAGTATGGTGTGCTAGTGTTCTACATGTAATCAGTATGGTGTGCTAGTGTTCTACATGTAATCAGTATGGTGTGCTAGTGTTCTACATGTAATCAGTATGGTGTGCTAGTGTTCTAGATGCAATCAGTATGGTGTGCTAGTGTTCTACATGTAATCAGTATGGTGTGCTAGTATTCTACATGTAATCAGTATGGTGTGCTAGTGTTCTACATGTAATCAGTATGGTGTGCTAGTGTTCTACATGTAATCAGTATGGTGTGCTAGTGTTCTAGATGCAATCAGTATGGTGTGCTAGTATTCTACATGTAATCAGTATGGTGTGCTATGTGCTAATGTTCTACATGTAATCAGTATGGTGTGCTAGTGTTCTACATGTAATCAGTATGGTGTGCTAGTGTTCTACATGTAATCAGTATGGTGTGCTAGTGTTCTACATGTAATCAGTATGGTGTGCTAGTGTTCTACATGTAATCAGTATGGTGTGCTAGTGTTCTACATGTAATCAGTATGGTGTGCTAGTGTTCTACATGTAATCAGTATGGTGTGCTAGTGTTCTACATGTAATCAGTATGGTGTGCTAGTGTTCTACATGTAATCAGTATGGTGTGCTAGTGTTCTAGCACACCAATGGGCACAGCTACCTCAATGGGCAGATGTGCAACCGACAGCTCAGCCGCAGCTATTGTGTGGCCCATCTAAAGGCTGCGTACGGCTGTTCAGTCCGAAGACTGCAGAGTTAATTGTCTTGCTCAAGGACACAAATTGTTCCGAGTTGGTCGGGAATCGAACCCTCGACCTTTCAGTCGTGAATCCGACGCTCTAACCACTGGGCTACGGCCCCCTAGTTATGATAACATAGATGGGGAGAGCAGGGGGACATGTCCCCTCTCCAGTGAAACCTTTGGGGGGGACATACCAATGCTTTGTCCCCCCCCCAACCCCACCTTGTAACCCGTTTTGGGAATCAATAATTTTGCTTCAGGTCGACAAAACGTAGCGCCCGTGTTCTTTTATTATTGACTTACTTTGACTTACTTGACTTAGCTGCAGGAGGCTCCGTGCGTCCGGAAACAGCGAGGAGGCGTTTCCGCCCATTTCGCTAGCCCCTGGCGACCACGGGCAGCTGGTGCTGCGGTGTTGCGCAGGGAGTTCCGGTGGCGCCGGTGTCCGCAGCGCGGTCCCCCTCCGGAGAGTTCAGGAGGTGGATTGTCGCTCGCCCGGTAGCCCTTAGATAGCGGACGAGCTGGCCGAGATTCTCGGGCCTGAAAACGTCGGAGAGGTCCGGGTTTGGGCCGAGGTAGGTGAGCCTGTCCTGAGTAAAGGCGGGGCATTCACAGATGAAGTGCTCCGCATTCTCGACACCGGAGAGGCAGAATGGGCATTCCTCACTGTGGATTTTCCCCTGGAGGTGACGATGCCTGGCAAAGCAGCCATGACCCGAGAGGGCCATGGTCACCGTCCTGATGTCCCTGCGGTTGAGTCCAAACAGGGCCCGGCAGTCGGGGGCGTTAGCCCACCTCTCCCTGTGCTTAGAAGCCACCCACTGGTTGATCCGAGTGGTGACAACGGCGATGGGGGTGGGGGCCACGGGCAGGGGACCAGTGAAAGAACCGGTCGAGCCAGCCTTGGCCAGGCGATCGGACAACTCGTTGCCGGGGTGGCCCGAATGCCCGGGGATCCACCTTAGGGACACCTTGTTAGAGGTGCCTAAGCGGTTGAGCTGCCCGATACAGTCGAGGACTGTACGCGAGCAGGTGGTGGCGCGCTCAAGGGCGTGAATCGCCGCTTGACTGTCTGAGTGGAGGGTAATCTCCTTCAGCTCCATGGCGCAGGAGCTGATGGCGAGAATCGAAGACGGTGGAGTAGGTGCCGGTGTGTTGGGAGAAGGTCACCACAGTTCTCCCTCCAGACACGATGCAGTAGCCGACAAGTGCGACACGCGCAATAGCACGACAAGCGCGGCCTTGCACCCTATTTAGTGCCTCAAGAACCCCTTTCACCTCTAGGGCACTATTCCAAACTATTCCAAATGAAGCCGGCGAAGGAGATGGCCGGTCTAACAATGACAGTGTAAATCCACCAGAGGCGGACACCCAACCAATCACCCATGAAAGCATCCAACCCCCGTCGGCGGGGGGTGAGGCCCCAGGTAGCACCGAAAGCTCTGCGGATCTGCGCGAGAGTCGCGAGAGCTTTGCGGGCTTTGGTTTGGCCGTGCGGGGTCCAACTCAACCTGTGGTCGAGAGTGACGCCCAGACATCTGGTTTGTTTCTCTATGGCAACGGGTTTGCCATAGAGGGAGAGCGGTTCGATCCTCCAGTTTCGGCGGCTGGTGAACATGATAGCCACGGTTTTAGACTCAGAGAACCTGAGACCGCAGGTATGTGCCCAGCGCTCGGCACGGTGGATGAAGGCTTGAAGGAGGTCCCTGAGGACCGCGGGTGATGGTCCAGCCACAGTGGCGGTAACATCGTCCGCATAGCCGACCTTCTGAACTGGGTCCGGATTCGGGCTGCAAAGCAGCTCGTCCATGACTAAATTCCAGAGGATCGGGCTGAGGACTCCACCTTGCGGTCGCCTTTCTGGACTTCCACGGAGCGTGAGTGTCCCAGGAGGTGCGAGGTGGCAGTACGATGGGAGACCATGTACATGATCCAGCGAGTGAGGTGCTCGTGCGTGCCCCAGGATTCCAGGGCCCGCTTAAAGGCTTCAAAGAGTACATTGTTGAAAGCACCATCAATGTCGAGGAAAAGCGATAGCGCGTATCCACTGCCAAGCACGGCGCGCTCCAGCTTGTCGACAATGGCGTGCAGCGCACTTTCGATGGAGCGTCCAGGACGAAAGGCGTGCTGATTAGGGGAGAGCGGGGAGTTCCTCAGCTCTACGAGAAGGCGCCAAAGCACCAGCCGTTCCATCAGTTTGGATCTGTCCGCCCGGAGAGTGGTCCGGTGGGCCTAGCTGCTGCGCGGCACGTGGGAAAGAGCTGGTGAGCATGATGTCCAGCGATTCCCCGGGGTTCTCAGCGAGCCGGCCGTCCGGTGTTTTAATAACTGAGAGCTTTGACATTTTGTCGAAGGTGAGAGCCTTAACCACGCGTGAGGTAGGGCGGGTGCCTTCTAACTCCGCGCAGTATTGGCGCCACTTGTCGGGTTTGGCTTTCCTGGTTTCACGCTTAAGGTCGCGGATCGCTTCTTGATAGGCGGCCAGGTCAGCTGGGTCCTTGCTCTTGCGAGCTTTCCGTTGGAGGCACTTTGCCTTGCGCCGGAGGGATCCAAGCGCCGGGTGCCACCAAGGGGCGGATTTTTTGCCTTTGTAGGCTTTGAGAGGACAGGAAGCCTCATGGGCTGTCAGGACGGTCTTGCTGAGCAATTCTGCAAGGTCATCCACTTCCTGACAGGTGGTTCGAGCGGCGGTAGACAGCTGATCTGTCTGGCATTTCAGGGTTTCCGTGAAAGCCGTCCAGTCAGTGTTCCGGACGTTCCCTTTCCACAGAATGTGAGGCTTGCGGCAAGAGGATTGCAATCGAAAGTGAAAGAAGCGATGGTCAGACAGAGACTCCTCTTCGTCCCAAACCTCCCAGTCCTTGACTAAAGGAGTCAAGCCATGGGATTCGAGGGTAACGTCGAGGGCCTCCGTCCATCGCCCGTTGTCGAAGGTCGGGTTCCACCAATGTTGCAATCCTCAGTGTTGGTGGTGCAGATGTAAGCAAGGAGTTCCTCGCCTCTGTTATTGGAAGAATTACTGCCCCAGTGGGTGTGACGAGCGTTGACGTCGCCCGCCACCAGCAGTTCGAACCTACGGTCAGAGCAGTAGTCCACGAGGGAGGTGAGGTTGGGTGGAACCGCGGGGCCGTCGCCAGGGATATAAATCGAGGCGATTATGACCGTGCGGTTGGTGATAATGTGGTTGGACTGAATGACACAGAGGTCTCTGTCAGAGAGGTCCGGTCTGTGCCAAGCTTTGAGATGGGTAGACACGAACATGGCTGCTCTGGGGTTTTGAGGGTCCTGAAAACAGTCAAAACCAGCAGGAATATTCAGAATCTTACCTTTCTTTGTCCAGGGCTCCTGGAGTAGGATAATGCCCGGTTTCACAAAGTTTGCCACCCGTATGGGGAAGGTTGGTCGAGGCCGCGATGCAGTGGTGTGGTTAAGCTGCAGGATGTCCACTCCGGGGATTCCACGAGTGGTCCGCGCAGCTTCCTGCCGGCTCAAGGCGAGTTGTGCAGGAGAGCCACCTCTTCTGCCTCGCCGATGGCTCCAGGCTCCAGTTCCATGGGCTCCTCCCGGATGGTCTCCATCGTTGAGGGTGGGGCCACCACAAGGGCGGCATTCTCGCTCTCGGCCCGGTTTTCCGGGGGGGGGGGCGCAGTGGTGACACTGGGCTGGGGGTGGCTGCGGTTGGGGGCCTTGGCGGTGTCCAGCAGCTGCTTCGCGCGCTGAGTCAAACCAGAGCGGATAGTGTTCCGGGCGGGTTTCCGGCCCTTTCCACGTCCGCCTGTTGCTACAGCTTTCGCGGCTTTCCCTATGACAGGGTCCACGTCCTCGGAGGGGTCGTGACGGCCGGGAGCTTCTTTTCCTGCGTTTCCGCCCGGCAGAGCCCCCGCTCGCTCGCTTACGCTTCTCCGGGGGCGGTGGGCGGGTCAGACTCGAAGCTAAAGAGCTGAATCTGCAGACAGAGATCGAAGCTAAAGAGCTGAATCTGCACCAGCCCGACAGAGATGAGGGACATGTCCGGGTAGCGGAGCATCCAGCTATCCGACAGTCCAAGAATAGCCCTGAAACCGTCTCCGCCCGGCTTGGAGATGGTCTCGTGAACTACGACACTGTTTGCCGGTAGCTCCGGGTTGGAAGCCATTAGCAGGTGACGCAGCTCGTCGGCCTTGGTGATGCAGCTGCGAGCCGGAATCCAGGCACGGTGCCGGTGTGTCCGGGGTCGCTCGTCCTCCCTGTAGATGAACAGGTTCTCCAGCTCCGTGCCCCAGTCGAAGATTTTCAGCAGCTCGAGGAGCTGCTGTCCTGACTGGCTGTCGGCGGGCTGGATATGAAGGGCTTGGTCCTCGACTTTCGTCTTTTGGACTGGAATAGCGGTAGCGCTCAAGGCCATCTTGACCAGGTGGGAGTCCAACCTGCGCCAGATAAGGTCGAGCTGTTCGGCCGTAAGAGGCGTCTCCTGGCCTTGGATAACCAGGGCCGGCTGCATCTTGGCCATAGCCGCGTTCGGCTTGGTGGTTTGGCCAGCGCCCCCCGCTTTGGATCCCTCCGCGGCCGTGGGAGTTTCCACACGGGCAGAGGTCCCGCCACGGGAGGGGCCAGCCGCACCAGGAGCTTTGGCGGCACCTGATGCATCTGACCGGCGCGCGGGGTCCACCCCCTTGTCGGATGTCGGCTTCTCCGCGGGGTTCGCAGAGTTACCGGCACCCTCCTCGGAGGTGGGCGGAGGGGCGGCTTTCGCATTCCTCCGTTCCTCCGCTTTTCGCTGGAGAAATGCTACGGGCCTTCTTTTTCGAAATCTGAGGTCCGCTGTCTTGTCCAGCCACTCCGGTATTATCCTGAGCGGCGGCAGCGGCAGACTGAGAGGCACCGGAGGTTCCGGTGTTGCGAATGTCCGGCTGGGCCGCGGTGCCAACCTCGGTTGGTGCTCCAGCAGCCTCGGACGTGTTGGATGTAAATGAATACTCCATGAGTCGCTGAAAGGCGAGTGGGGACTAGAGGTGAGAAGCCGCTGGGCCGTAACCCCAAACCCAACAGCCAGGCCAAGAGGTAGCGACCGGGGTGGCTTAAGCCCGTACCGGCCCGACCGCTAGCAACCGAGAAACTCCCCGGCTAAGAGCCCGGCTTGGAGAAACCAGAGGCCGAACCAAAGGCCGAACCAAAGTACCATCAGCACGGTACTACACTGGGCCCTTGAGGGAAGCAGGAGGACTGCCTCTGGAGCCTGCGGACTGGCCGCATACCCTGTTAAGGTCAGAGGGTGGTACCTGTTCCTCAGAGCCGTGGCCAGAGGTACCTGATACGCACAGGTTCACTTCCGGGCGGAGCCCGTACTTAAATTGGCCAATAGGCCACGGATGGGTTGCCGCCGCCGGAGCCCAGTCAGTCCAGCAGCCCTAGAGCTGTCTTGAACACATGCCGGGCGTGAACCCCTGGGTCGGCTTGCGAGTCAGCTTGGAGAGAGTTCTCCTGCCATTCCTGCACCAGAATAGAGGGGGTGCACGTGTGTAGGATCGCAGACCTTAGCTCGTAGGCCTGGTCTGTCTCATGCTACACAGGCGTGCTGACCCCGCCTTGCATGCTTCTTTTAGTATTTATAGTATTAGTACTTTTAGTATTAATATTTGAGTGCCTGCGGCGTTAAAATGAGTGCCTGCGGCGCTAAAATGAGTGCCTGCGGCGCTAGAATGAGTGCCTGCGGCGCTAAAATGAGTGCCTGTGACGCTAAAATGAGTGCCTGCGGCGTTAAAATGAGTGCCTGTGGCGCTAAAATGAGTGCCTGCGGCGCTAAAATAAGTGCCTGCGGTGCTTAAAAGAGTGCCTGCGGCGCTAAAATGAGTCTCTGCGGCGCTAAAATGAGTGCCAGCATATGGATGTATATATATATATGCATATGGATCTATTAGTTAATAAGGCAAGTAAAATATGTGAAATATTTACTTGAAAGGCCATCCATGCCAGCAAAACGCTAGAAAAGTACAAGAATCTCTCGCACAATGTCCTGGGCCTGTACAATAGCATCAGATCCTTGACTAGCTGCTGGGACCCCCGCTGTTCTGAAATTTAATAATTAATTGCTTCCCTCTTGGCTACGCGCCGAGCTCTCCGGCTGAAATCCGGACCCGACTCGAGGACAGTCCAGAAAGAAGATCCACATTGCGTGTTGAGCAATCAGCCCAGTGAGACAAGCAGACTCTGGCATGGGTTATTAATCATGACAGATCCGCTTGAGAATTCGAAATTGCTGGGAATCGAAAAATGTCGATAAAAATTAATTTTTTATAGCCTCTGTTGCTGGGTCAAATTGTAGCTGATGCTCGCGCCTGATTGGTAGGGTTTGCGTGCAGGAATATCTTAGCATAATTGAGTTTGATTTAGAGTTCGAGTTCAATTTCAAGTTCGAGTTCGAGTTCGAGTTTAAGTTCGAGTTCAAGTTCGAGTTTAAGTTCGAGTTCAAGTTCGAGTTTAAGTTCGAGTTCAAGTTCGAGTTCGAGTTTAAGTTCGAGTTCGAGTTCAAGTTCGAGTTTAAGTTCGAGTTCAAGTTCGAGTTCAAGTTCGAGTTCAAGTTCGAGTTCGAGTTCAAGTTCGAGTTCAAGTTCGAGTTCAAGTTCGAGTTTGTCAGATAGTTATGTGTATGGCTTGGCTAGGTCTCTCAGTTAGTTATTATTATTATTTGTTTACTTTTTAGTTCTAATGCACTTTCGCCACCCCAGTGTCGGGGGGGGGGTGGAGTTGGTTATTTACTCTCTCTCTGTGTTGTTCAGTCACCCACCCCTAATCTTTGTCTGTGAATGAGTCAGTGAATCAATATAAATAAATATAACACCGCGCGTGGAGAGTTTCACGTGTCCTTTCTTTTCTACTTCTAATTACAATCACTCGGCTCATAATTTCAGAGTTCGAGTTCAAGTTCGAGTTCAAGTTCGAGTTCAAGCTCGAGTTTAAATTCGAGTTCGAGTTCAAGTTCAAGTTCGAGTCTGAGTTCGAGTTTGAGTTCGAGTTCAAGTTCAAGTTCAAGTTCGAGTTTGAGTTCGAGTTCAAGTTCGAGCTCGAGTTCGAATACCAATGCACCATACATCGCTGTGTCAATCAACCGCTCTATTCGCGGACGCACTAGATTTGGGAAGCCAAAAGCTAATACTTTCCAAAGTCCCACACAATCTGCAGCTGCCATCAGGGCAGGTACTAAAAGGAAGTGCGATTTCGGTCCAGCAATCTGCAGCTATTTTTAAACTCGCCACCAAAACCAAATCCTCTCTTGCTTTCTGACGTTCCAGAAAATGAATTGCATTTGGGGCCGCCGATCTTCGCTTTGCTTTCGACGTGCCTGCGGTGAAGGGTTTGGTTATATTGCCCCCCCCCTGCCCCCCGTGTCTCCGCGGTGCCAGCATCTATCTAGGAATCTCTTTATGAACTCTAGGCTGGGCCAGAACACTCCCTGCTACAGTGTTCGATCTTAACAGCAGATCTGGGGGGACCTTGCCAAAGCATTGTTGTTATGGAGGCTACAACTTGAACTGCCAAGATCTTATAGCTAACAGACACAATGGTCCCTGCTGTGTCTTCACTCCTCACTTATGTCACCTTCTTACAGGAAACTTCACTCACCCTGTCTCTCCCTGTCTCACCCTGTCTCTCCCTGTCTCACCCTGTCTCTCCTTCTCTCCCCCTGTCTCTCCCTGTCTCTCCCTATCTCTCCCTGTCTCTCCCTGTCTCTCCCTATTTCTCCCTGTCTCTCCCTGTCTCTCCCTGTCTCTCCCTGTCTCTCCCTGTCTCTCCCTGTCTCTCCCTGTCTCTTCCTGTCTCTCCCTGTCTCTCCCTGTCTCTCCTTCTCTCCCCCTGTCTCTCCCTGTCTCTCCCTGTCTCTCCCTGCCTCTCCCTGTCTCTCCCTGTCTCTCCCTGTCTCTCCTGTCTCTCCCTGTCTCTCCCTGTCTCTCCCTGTCTCTCCCTGTCTCTCCCTGTCTCTCCCTGTCTCTCCCTGTCTCTCCCTGTCTCTTCCTGTCTCCCCTGTCTCTCCCTGTCTCTCCCTGTCTCTTCCTGTCTCTCCCTGTCTCTCCCTGTCTCTCCCTGTCTCTCCCTGTCTCTCCTGTCTCTCCCTGTCTCTCCCTGTCTCTGTCTCCTGTCTCCCCTGTCTCTCCCTGTCTCTCCCTGTCTCTTCCTGTCTCTCCCTGTCTCTCCCTGTCTCTCCCTGTCTCTTCCTGTCTCTCCCTGTCTCTCCCTGTCTCTCCTGTCTCTCCCTGTCTCTCCCTGTCTCTCCCTGTCTCTCCTGTCTCTCCCTGTCTCTCCCTGTCTCTCCCTGTCTCTCCTGTCTCTCCCTGTCTCTCCCTGTCTCTCCCTGTCTCTCCCTGTCTCTCCCTGTCTCTCCCTGTCTCTCCTGTCTCTCCCTGTCTCTCCCTGTCTCTCCCTGTCTCTCCTGTCTCTCCCTGTCTCTCCCTGTCTCCCCCTGTCTCTCCTGTCTCTCCCTGTCTCTCCCTGTCTCCCCCTGTCTCTCCCTGTCTCTCCCTGTCTCTCCCTGTCTCTCCCTGTCTCTCCCTGTCTCTCCCTGTCTCCCTGTCTCTCCTGTCTCTCCCTGTCTCTCCCTGTCTCTCCTGTCTCTCCCTGTCTCTCCCTGTCTCCCCTGTCTCTCCTGTCTCTCCCTGTCTCTCCCTGTCTCTCCTTCTCTCCCCTGTCTCTCCCTGTCTCTCCCTGTCTCTCCTTCTCTCCCCCTGTCTCTCCCTGTCTCCCCCTGTCTCTCTCTGTCTCTCCCTGTCTCTCCTTCTCTCCCCCTGTCTCTCCCTGTCTCTCCCTGTCTCTCCCTGTCTCTCCTTCTCTCCCCCTGTCTCTCCCTGTCTCTCCCTGTCTCTTCTTCTCTCCCCCTGTCTCCCCCTGTCTCCCCCTGTCTCTCCCTGTCTCTCCCTGTCTCTCCCTGTCTCCCCTGTCTCCCCCTGTCTCCCCTGTCTCTCCTTCTCTCCCTGTCTCTCCCTGTCTCTTCCTGTCTCCCCTGTCTCTCCCTGTCTCCCTGTCTCTTCCTGTCTCCCCTGTCTCTCCCTGTCTCTCCCTGTCTCTCCCTGTCTCTCCCTGTCTCTCCCTGTCTCTCCCTGTCTCTTCCTGTCTCTCCCTGTCTCTCCCTGTCTCTCCCTGTCTCTCCCTGTCTCTTCCTGTCTCTTCCTGTCTCCCCTGTCTCTCCCTGTCTCTTCCTGTCTCTCCCTGTCTCTCCCTGTCTCTCCCTGTCTCTCCTTCTCTCCCCCTGTCTCTCCCTGTCTCTTCCTGTCTCTCCTTCTCTCCCCCTGTCTCTCCCTGTCTCCCCCTGTCTCTCTCTGTCTCTCCCTGTCTCTCCTTCTCTCCCCCTGTCTCTCCCTGTCTCTCCCTGTCTCTCCCTGTCTCTCCTTCTCTCCCCCTGTCTCTCCCTGTCTCTCCCTGTCTCTTCTTCTCTCCCCCTGTCTCCCCCTGTCTCCCCCTGTCTCCCCCTGTCTCCCCCTGTCTCTCCCTGTCTCTCCCTGTCTCTCCCTGTCTCCCCCTGTCTCCCCCTGTCTCCCCCTGTCTCTCCTTCTCTCCCCCTGTCTCTCCCTGTCTCTTCCTGTCTCCCCTGTCTCTCCCTGTCTCCCTGTCTCTTCCTGTCTCCCCTGTCTCTCCCTGTCTCTCCCTGTCTCTCCCTGTCTCTCCCTGTCTCTCCCTGTCTCTCCCTGTCTCTCCCTGTCTCTCCCTGTCTCTTCCTGTCTCTCCCTGTCTCTCCCTGTCTCTCCCTGTCTCCCCTGTCTCTCCCTGTCTCCCTGTCTCTTCCTGTCTCCCCTGTCTCTCCCTGTCTCTCCCTGTCTCTTCCTGTCTCTCCCTGTCTCTCCCTATCTCTCCCTGTCTCTTCCTGTCTCTCCCTGTCTCTCCCTGTCTCTCCCTGTCTCTCCCTGTCTCTTCCTGTCTCCCCTGTCTCTCCCTGTCTCCCTGTCTCTTCCTGTCTCCCCTGTCTCTCCCTGTCTCTCCCTGTCTCTTCCTGTCTCTCCCTGTCTCTCCCTGTCTCTTCCTGTCTCTCCCTGTCTCTCCCTGTCTCTCCCTGTCTCTTCGTGTCTCCCCTGTCTCTCCCTGTCTCCCTGTCTCTTCCTGTCTCCCCTGTCTCTCCCTGTCTCTCCCTGTCTCTTCCTGTCTCTCCCTGTCTCTCCCTATCTCTCCCTGTCTCTTCCTGTCTCTCCCTGTCTCTCCCTGTCTCTCTCTGTCTCTTCCTGTCTCTCCCTGTCTCCCCTGTCTCTTCCTGTCTCTCTCCATCCTCTCTCCATCTCTCTCCATTTCTCTCTCCATCCTTTCTCCATCTCTCTCCATTTCTCTCTCCATCCATTTCCTGAATGATATCTCCGACCCAAATGCTCACCATGACCTTTAAGCTTTCATACCCCATCAACAAGCTAGAGATCAATGTACATACTTTCTGGGTTTTTAGATAGCAGTAAAACTATTTAAAGTGACTCCAATGCTAATACTCAAAGTTAGGCTATTCGGAAGTCGTATTGGTGACAGATATCGATCGGAAATGATTAAAATTCGAACGGCTGGAGTGGATCGCGCTGCACTGCTCCTCTATGAAATTTCGTATAATTGTGTGTTTGTCAGTTTTGCTTCCTGTAGCATTGAGTACTGTTGCCAGCGCGCTTGCAGACGCTTCTGGGGGAAACCTGATTGGAAGGTTGGGAGAAAAATAGGGAAACGGGAAATTATAGTTTTGAGGTGGAAAGAGGAAGGAGAAGAGAGATAGGGCAAAGGGAGAGGGAGGGCAAAGAGGGGAGAGAGGGCAAAGAGGGGAGAGAGGGCAAATAGGGGAGAGAGGGCAAAAAGGGGAGAGAGAGCAAAGAGGGAGAGAGGGGAGAGAGGGCAAAGAAGGGACAGAGGGCAAAGAAAGGACAGAGGGCAGAGAGGGGAGAGAGGGCAAGGAGAGGAGAGAGGGCAAATAGGGGAGAGAGGTCAAATAGGGAAGAGAGGGCAAATAGGGGAGAGAGGGCAAATAGGGGAGAGAGGGCAAATAGGGGAGAGAGGGCAAAGAGGGGAGAGAGAGCAAAGAGGGAGAGAGGGGAGAGAGGGCAAAGAAGGGACAGAGGGCAAAGAGAGGAAAGAGGGCAAATAGGGGAGAGAGGGCAAATAGGGGAGAGAGGGCAAATAGGGGAGAGAGGGCAAAGAGGGAGAGAGGGGAGAGAGGGCAAAGAAGGGACAGAGGGCAAAGAGAGGAAAGAGGGCAAATAGGGGAGAGAGGGCAAAGCGGGGAGAGAGGGCAAAGCGGGGAGAGAGGGCAAATAGGGGAGAGAGGGCAAAGAGGGGAGAGAGGGCAAAGAGGGGAGAGAGGAGAACAGGAGTAAAAGGAGCGGAGAAGTAGAGAGGCCATCTGAGAAATCGTTGGCAGCCCGATTTCCCAGATCCTACAGAGGTAATTCGGGGCCGCTAGCAACGCTCCTTATTGCCAGTGTGCATTCAAACAGATAAAATGCTACTAATACGCTCACTAGCCAGACAATTCCTAATTGTGCTCCGTAAATTCCTAGCCCTGATTAGCATAACAAGCTCAGCTTGCAGTTAATTCGCCAGATGTGTTGGCAAGAATCAGACTTGAGGGAATACGCTGAGCTACAGAATAAATTTGGCATGTTTTGCATTCGCCTCTCAGCAGAGCCCAGCTGGCTGTTGCACTCTGTGCTAATTGCAACAGCGGGGGCAGCTTTTATAGCGATGAAAACATACTCGGCATGCAGAGAGCTTCGGTGCACCGCCGAATGGCAGCTCAGTTCCGGATGCGAATTAAACATGCTGTGGTTGTTCTCAGATGACCGTTTTGGCGCCTCTTCAATCCCAGTTTTGGCGCTTTTTCAGTCCCAGTTTTGGCGCTTTTTCAGTCCCAGTTTTGGCGCTTTTTCAATCCCAGTTTTGGCGCTTTTTCAATCCCAGTTTTGGCGCTTTTTCAGTCCCAGTTTTGGCGCTTTTTCAATCCCAGTTTTGGCGCTTTTTCAATCCCAGTTTTGGCGCTTTTTCAATCCCAGTTTTGACAACCCGTCAATTCCAGTTTTGGCGCTTTTTCAGTCCCAGTTTTGGCGCTTTTTCAATCCCAGTTTTGGCGCCTTTTCAATCCCAGGTTTTGCGCTTTTTCAATCCCAGTTTTGGCGCTTTTTCAATCTTAGTTTTGGCGCTTTTTCAATCCCAGTTTTGGCGCCTTTTCAATCCCAGTTTTGGCGCTTTTTCAACCCTAGTTTTGGCGCTTTTTCAATCCCAGTTTTGGCGCTTTTTGAGTCCCAGTTTTGGCGCTTTTTCAATCCCAGTTTTGGTGCCTTTTCAATCCCAGTTTTGGCGCTTTTTCAATCCCAGTTTTGGCGCTTTTTCAATCCCAGTTTTGGCGCTTTTTCAATCTTAGTTTTGGCGCTTTTTCAATCCCAGTTTTGGCGCCTTTTCAATCCCAGTTTTGGCGCTTTTTCAACCCTAGTTTTGGCGCTTTTTCAATCCCAGTTCTGGCGCTTTTTCAATCCCAGTTTTGGCGCTTTTTCAGTCCTAGTTTTGACAACCCGTCTATCCCAGTTTTGGCGCTTTTTCATTCCTAGTTTTGACAACCCGTCAATTCCAGTTTCGGCGTCTCTTCAATCCCAGTTTTGGCGCTTTTTCGATCCCAGTTTTGGCGCTTTTTCAATCCCAGTTTTGGCGCTTTTTCAGTCCCAGTTTTGGCGCTTTTTCAATCCCAGTTTTGGCGCTTTTTCAATCCCAGTTTTGGCGCTTTTTCAATCCCAGTTTTGGCGCTTTTTCAATCCCAGTTTTGGCGCTTTTTCAATCTTAGTTTTGGCGCTTTTTCAATCCCAGTTTTGGCGCTTTTTCAATCCCAGTTTTGGCGCTTTTTCAATCCCAGTTTTGGCGCTTTTTCAATCCCAGTTTTGGCGCTTTTTCAACCCTAGTTTTGGCGCTTTTTCAATCCCAGTTTTGGCGCTTTTTCAATCCCAGTTTTGGCGCTTTTTCAATCCCAGTTTTGGCGCTTTTTCAACCCTAGTTTTGGCGCTTTTTCAATCCCAGTTTTGGCGCTTTTTCAATCTTAGTTTTGGCGCTTTTTCAATCCCAGTTTTGGCGCTTTTTCAATCTTAGTTTTGGCGCTTTTTCAATCCCAGTTTTGGCGCTTTTTCAATCCCAGTTTTGGCGCTTTTTCAATCCCAGTTTTGGCGCTTTTTCAACCCTAGTTTTGGCGCTTTTTCAATCCCAGTTTTGGCGCTTTTTCAATCCCAGTTTTGGCGCTTTTTCAATCTTAGTTTTGGCGCTTTTTCAATCCCAGTTTTGGCGCTTTTTCAATCCCAGTTTTGGCGCTTTTTCAACCCTAGTTTTGGCGCTTTTTCAATCCCAGTTTTGGCGCTTTTTCAATCCCAGTTTTGGCGCTTTTTCAATCCCAGTTTTGGCGCTTTTTTAATCCCAGTTTTTACGTCTTCCAGCAACAGTTTCGGACCACAGTTTCAAAACCCTTTTAATAAAGCCTCAAGATAATTCAGTCAGATCAACAGACCTTTTCTGCTGTTCGCACGGAACTGGGAGTTGCTTGGGGATTTCTTTACCAGAAAATCACTTCACGCTGGGGCCGCGCTGTTTGTTAGAATGGAGACCAGATGGTTAAAATTGGATAAGGAGTGAAACTATAAGAGGAGAAAAGACGAGAGCTGACCCAGAAACAGGGGGCAAGTAACGAGGAGAATTATCCTTTGCTAAGAAACATTTGGCCAACCCAGAAGAAAAAATGCCTGTCCCGGCTGCTTATTCATTTCGGACTGCGAACATCTCCATTCTCCCCCCTGCCCGCAAAGTCCCCCCCCTCGGGCAGACTGCTGCCCCCCATCCCGAGGCCCCAAGAGCTTTGATAGCTTCGAAAGCTTGGCCTCCCTAAAACACGCTGACAAGGGGGAGGCGAGAGAGAGGGAGAGACTACAGCAGCTGTACGAGTAATGGCTGCTGTAAGGGAGAGGCAGACCAGAGGGCGTGGTGGGGCTTCAAATGGACTGCCTGCAGCAGCAGCAGCAGCAGCAGCAGTGAGGAGGGTAGCTTAGCATTTTTGTGCCGTGCGCCCACCAAAAGTGCAGACGGATCGCTGATTACCAATACTGCCTGGCTGCCTGACTGACTGCTTGAGGAAGGGACAGTGAAGAACAGCGGGCGCATTGTTCGGCTTTTTCGGTCTTCACAACTGCACTGGACAGTCCAGAGCCCCGCTCGCGAACTGCAGCGGCCAATGGGAGAGGGGCGAAGGCTAGAGGGTAGCGGAGAGGCTGCTGGGGACGATGCGGCACTAAGAGCATCGGTGGACAGAGTTGCGCTTCTTGTTGCAGTACACACCAACGGGCGGGGGATAAGATACAGTACCGGAGAGTCGGGCAATTTACGCCCAAAGTGGATTTTAGTTTCCACTGCTGCAGTGGCTGTCCATAGGCCAGCGTCTGACAGCTCGCATTCATAGCCTTCGAGCAGCGCTCTCGCGGCTTGTCAACCTCGCCAAGTGGGCCGTCTGTTCCTGCTGGTTCAGCGCTACCGACAGCGCGCACGATCGGCCCTCAGCCGTCGATGCTGAGTAGCTGGTGGCGGCAGCGGCAGATCGGCAAAACCATTGCGCCATGGCCACTGCCACCACGGCCGCTTCTGCTTCAACGAAGCTGCTCACGACTGCGGCTGCGGCAACGACGACAGCTGCGACAGCCGCGGCAGCCGCCAACGGAACTCGCTCGTCGCTGGCGGGCCCGCTGGCCTGCACCGGCCAGCGCAAGTGGTACATCTTCCTGGCCAGCAGCGGCATCGTGCTCCTCGGCGGCGTCCTGTTCGTCCTCATCTACCGCCTGCTGTCGCACCTGGCCGGCAAGATCGGGGCCGGCAGGGCCGGCGCCGCCGGCAAGCAGCCGGAGAACAAGGAGAAAACGGATGACAGCGGAGACGAGGATGAGGCCGACGAGTCAACCGAAGAGGAAGTCGAAGTCGGCTGGCTGACGGAGGCCAAGGACTGGGCGGGCGAGTTGATCTCCGGCCAGACCACCACAGGCCGCATCCTGGTGGTGCTGGTGTTCCTGATCAGCATCGCCTCCCTCATGGTGTACATCATCGACACGGCCAGCATGAAGCAGACCGAGGAGTGCATCCGCTGGTCGGACAGCCTGTCCCAGCAAATCGATCTCGCCTTCAATGTCATCTTCCTGATCTACTTCTTCATCCGGTTCATCGCCGCCCAGGACAAGCTGCTGTTCTGGTTCGAGATGTACAGCCTGGTGGACATCCTGACCATACCGCCGTCGTTTGTCTCAATCTACCTGAACCGCAACTGGATCGGGCTGCGCTCGACTCGAGCTCTGCGCATCCTCAGCCTGCCGGACGTGCTGCAGTACCTGAACATTCTGAAGACCAGCACGAGCATCCGGCTGTTCCAGCTCATGACATTCTTCGCCTCCCTGGTGCTCACCGCGGCCGGCTTCGTGCACCTGATTGAGAACTCGGGCGACCCGCCGTCATTCACCAATCCGAACATCAGCTTCAACATGACCTATCCGACCTGCATCTATTTTGTTATCGTGACCATGTCGACTGTGGGCTACGGCGACATCTATTGCACCACGAGCACCGGCCGGCTGTTCTCCGCCCTGGTGATCATGGGCGGTCTGGCCGTGTTCGCCAACTCCATCCCGGAGATCGCAGACATCCTCAGCTCGCGCAACAAGTACGGCGGCTACTACCGCAAGGAGGCCGGCAAGCAGCACATCGTGCTGTGCGGCCACATCACCTACGAGTCCGTGGCCAACTTCCTCGGCGACTTCCTGCACGAGGACCGCGAAGATGTTGACGTCCAGATTGTGATTCTGGACAAGCACGTGCCCGACCTGGAGCTGCAGGGCCTGTTCAAGCGTCACTTCACCCAGGTGGAGTTCTTCCAGGGCTCCGTGATGAACTCCAAGGACCTGTCCCGGGTGGGCCTGGAGACGGCGGACGCTTGCCTGGTGCTGGCCAACAAGTACTGCCCCGACCCGGATGCTGAGGATGCGGCCAACATCATGCGCGTGATCTCCATCAAGAACTTCTATGAGCGGATCAAGGTGATCATCCAGCTGATGCAGTACCACAACAAGACCTACCTGCTGAACATCCCCAGCTGGGACTGGAAGCAGGGCGACGATGCCGTCTGCATCGCCGAGCTGAAGCTGGGCTTCCTGGCGCAGAGCTGCCTGGCGTTCGGCTTCTCCACCCTGCTGGCCAACCTGTTCACCATGCGCAGCTACAAGGACGACAAGGCCATGCCTAAATGGCTCAACAACTACCTGGAGGGCGCCGGCATGGAGATGTACACCGAGTACCTGTCGCCGGCGTTCGAAGGCCTGACGTTTCCCATGGCGGCTGAGCTGTGCTTCACCAGGCTGAACCTGCTGCTCATTGCTGTAGAGGCCAAGAACGACCAGGGCACGGAGAGCTGCATCGCCATCAACCCCAAGGAGAACATCCGCATCGAGCAGGGCACGCAGGGCTTCTTCATCGCCCAAGCGGCCGAGGAGGTCAAGAAGGCGTTTTTCTTCTGCAAACGCTGCCACGGCGACGTCGAAGACTCGCGTCTGATAAAGAAGTGCCGCTGCAAAACTTCTGTGGCGATAACGGCCAAGTCAAAGTCGCAATCAAAGCAAAAGCAACTGCAACAACAGCAGCAGAAAAAGCAGCAGCATCAGCAGCAGGCAGCAAATCCCAGGAGCAGAAATCACCCGGGCCAGGGCCAGAACTCGCTACCGGTTGCTACGGGCGGCTTGGGCGACGGAGGCGGCGCGAGTCCTGGCCGGCACCTGCAGCTGCCGGGATCGGCTCCGGAGCCGGGGGACATCAGCCACAGCAGCCGGCACGGCAAGCTCTCTGTGGCGCACACCAACCCGATCTCGCTGCAGAAGCTGCACGATCAGATGGACCGCAAGTTCGACTCCACTGGAATGTTCCACTGGTGTCCAGATGTGAACTTCGAGGACGCGATTCTGGACCGCGAGCAGGTCACGGCGACGGTGTACTCTAACCACATCGTCGTCTGCCTGTTCGCCGACGCTGGCAGCCCGTTGATCGGCCTGCGCAACTTCGTGATGCCGCTTCGGGCGAGCAACTTTCATTATCACGATCTCAAGCACGTGATCTTCGTAGGCAACGCCGACTACATGCGGCGCGAGTGGAAGACGCTGATGAATTTTCCCAAGCTGAGCATCTTCCCCGGCTCCCCGCTCAACCGGTCCAACCTGCGCGCGGTCAACATCAACCTGGCCGAGATCTGCGTGGTGCTGAGCTCGAAGCAGGCTTCGAATCTGGACGACCCGACTCTGGCCGACAAGGAGGCCATTCTGTGCTCGCTGAACATCAAGGCGATGAAGTTCGACACCGAGGCTCCACCGACTCAGCAGGTCGCCACCACGCCACCGAGCTCTAATAACAACGTCCGAATCCTGACGGAGCTCTCCATGGACGATAACGTCCAGTTCCTCGAGCAGGACGACGACGATGACCCCGACATTGAGCTGTACATGACGCAGCCGTTCGCCTGCGGCACCTCGTTTGCCATCAGCGTGCTCGACTCCCTCATGAGCACGGCCTATTTCAACGAGAATGCGCTGACGCTAATCCGGACGCTCATCACGGGCGGAGCAACGCCCGAGCTTGAGCAGATCCTGGCCGAGGGCGCCGGCATTCGCGGCGGCTTCAGCACGCCGGAGTCGTTGGCAAATCGGGACAGATCGCGAGTCTCCCAGCTGGCGGTTGACGACGAACGACTTCGAGAATTTGTCACCGGAGCCGGGGCGGTGTACTCCGACCTGTTTCTGGGCGCTCTGCACCGGTACGGCATCCTCTGCATCGGCCTGTACCGGCTGCTCACCCCGCCGGAAGAGGGCAAGCAGACGCTCAAGAAGCGCTACATCATCACGAATCCGCCGGCCAAATTCCCGGTGCTGATGTCGGATAGGGTGGTCTGCCTGCAGCGGTTCACCAACCAGCACGAGGGCCGGCACAGCCACGGCAGCGGCGCAGCAAGCGGCGGCCCCGGTGGCTCCTCAATTGGCCGGCCGCCTCCGGGAGGCCTGCAGCATCAGAGATCCGCGTGAGCCGTCGGTGCGTTGCCTGCAGTCTGTCGTGTCAACGAATCTGTGCTCTTTTACAGACGAGAACCGCATCGAATGCGCCGGAAACAAACAGAAATTTACACGCACTGCAGCTGCAGTAACAGTTGAGCACCCTTGCCTTTCTCTACACTTTAACAGCTTCCCCTCGGATGCGCCCCAACCTTCTCACCGCCGGCGATGCGTTCTCTTAACCCGCCATTCAATACCGACAGGTCGTCCAATTGTTTGCCATCAGGTGGGGCGATCGTGTAAAACTTATTCGCGGATAAATGATTTTTTTACCTTCTAATGTGCCAGGTGATATCAGTAGTGTTTTGTACTTCTCTGGATAAAATCAGGTGACATTCTCAGAATCAGCATAGCCCATCTAACTAACGCGTCTTTTATTTATTATTTATTAAAGGCAGGGGGGTTGTGTGCACCCTGGCGCACTTTAAGCGACATAGGCACACAACCGGCGAGAGGCATTACTGCCCATTCCGCCGACTCCCCTGAGCAGGCATACAAGCGCGCGCGGATACGTACGCAGGCACACACTCACACAGGGTGTACAGCGGCCGACTTTCAAACCGTCGGGCAGGCGTGTACACTCCTGTGTCATGCACAGCTGGGCTGCTCTGGGGCGCAGAAGTCAAGCAACGCTATTTGTGATTAGAACTTCTTCAAGAGCTCTTCAACGCCACTATGGGGCCTAGCCATAGTCAAGAGTCAATTGACGTCAAATCTCTTCCTTTGATTCTGAGATATCCCGAGTCATTTTAATAACTTGCTCACCTTGCTCACACACATCGACAGTTGTCCCCAACATTATTAGCAAGCAGTTTTGATTTAACATACTGGTAGCTTCAATTCATCATAGCAAACCTCTACCTGTTCACTAACTTCATTGGAATTAACATAGCCATCAACTTCGATCTCATTGGTTTACAATAAATTAATTATCCTTAAGTCCAATAGACTAATCTGATAAACATCTTCTTCTATCTAGCCTGATCCCTCCCAGGTTTTATTATGCCACCTCAGGACCTGTCATATTGTTTGAACTTTTCTTTTACCAAACCAGACAATGTGACAATAGCCTAAGAAAGAATTGTTGGTTTAATGCTTTATTTTTCTCCGCATGGCAACTCACAAGTGTCTCACCTTTTACTCGTAGATGTTTTTTGATGATTAACTTGCTGAAGATTTTGTTGCGGCTTCTGTCTGAAGTGTTTTGCTCTATCCCAGATTCGATTCCTGCCCAATCTGAAGCCAGTTCGTTTGTGTAACATTAATTAACTTCATTGTGAATTTGTGAATTTGTGCTCTCTGTTTCACTTAACTCTGCCCACCGTTTGGACTCACACCGACTCATCGGCAGGTGGCAAACTCTGCAAATACACGAAGTATATTACCAATAAAATTACCGATTTTAAACTCAGTCTCTTGGATTAACTGTTACAGTAGAGTTCATCTCACTGTTAGATACGGGTTAGACCACCTGTTACAGCCGATCTCACTGTTAGATACGGGTTAGACCATCTGTTACAGCCAATGTCACTGTTAGATACGGGTTAGACCATCTGTTACAGCCAATGTCACTGTTAGATACGGGTTAGACCATCTGTTACAGCCAATCTCACTGTTAGATACGGGTTAGATCATCTGTTACAGCCGATCTCACTGTTAGACACGGGTTAGATCATCTGTTACAGCCAATGTCACTGTTAGATACGGGTTAGACCACCTGTTACAGCCAATGTCACTGTTAGATACGGGTTAGACCATCTGTTACAGCCAATCTCACTGTTAGATACGGGTTAGACCACCTGTTACAGCCAATGTCACTGTTAGATACGGGTTAGACCACCTGTTACAGCCAATGTCACTGTTAGATACGGGTTAGACCACCTGTTACAGCCAATGTCACTGTTAGATACGGGTTAGACCATCTGTTACAGCCAATCTCACTGTTAGATACGGGTTAGATCATCTGTTACAGCCGATCTCACTGTTAGACACGGGTTAGATAATCTGTTACAGCCAATGTCACTGTTAGGCACGGGTCAGATCACATGTGAACTAAGTTTGCATGCATGGAATAGCTGCTCATAGTAAAATAACACATTGTGGTTGCTTAAAAACAAAAATATTTTTGGGTTCTCATGCTAACAAGTACTCAAAAGGCCCAGCATCCTGAGCGGTCTCAAAGTCAAAGAAATTCATCCCAGTTTTAGGATTCTAAGTTAATTAACTAAGGCTGTTTGTGTCTCATCTCAAGATAAGAATTAATCAATCCATTCTGTTTGAGGCATAACAAACTCAGTTCTGAGCTAATTTGTAGAAAGTGAAGACTGCAGTGGAAAAGATGAAAAAATACTTCACCAAGAGCACTATGCAGTGCTTGCTGGCGTGTGCGCAGTTTTCATGCATCTGATAGATGGCAAAGAATAAATCTGGGGTCTTCGCGGGGACGAGAGGAAGTTGAGATAGCTAGAGTGGAAAGGATGGGGAATGATAATGCTGGAACAGGAAAGATGGGAGACGAATGCGTAGCTAAAGAAGACACAAGGTGGAGAGGGGCATGAGCAGCTGGTAAGAAGACTCGATGAAGGTAAAGGAAAGAATGCTGTACTGTGTGTGGAGCTAGGACCAGAGCGTACAGTTAATGGGGAGAGAAAATGTCCGGACAACTACATGTATTTAGATATGGGTCAAGCCGGAGTTACGAGCTACCTGTGATTTGCTTTGAAGAAATAGCCATGAAATTCCATCGCGACCAAGTCCTGAGCGGTTCGCTCAACCTGCACATCCGCAAGCTGAATGACAGCTACTTCATCGCCGAGATCGATCCCGAAGCCATGGCTGGGGCTGGCAACCGGACCAAAGGCGATCAGGGCGGCGAGGTTCTCTACGTTGTTGCCGTCGTTTTTCTCTGGGGCTTCTCCATCGTCCTCATGATCGCGTCCTACGTGCGCAAGAACCGCATGGACAACAACGTCTCGCTGTACTTGAAGGAGATTCAAACTGTGCAGCGTCGAACTCGGAAGGAGAAGATTCTGCGCCTCATCAGCCTGCTCCAGTCCGGCGCGGGAGGAACCAGCAGCGGTCGAGGCGACTCCACGGCTACCAGCGGCCCAGAAGCGGCTCCGATGCTGCCGGGAATTCATCGAGTGAGCTCGAACTCGTCCGGCCTGAGCTGTTCATCGCCGTCTCCATCGCCAGTGCTGGATCAGAGAGAGCCGATGCGCTGTCACCACCAGCAAACTGTTGAGCTGTGGCCGCCGAGCCGGCCTGAGGCAAGTCAGCTGGCCGTCAGCGCGGATCCGAAGGTGAAGCGCCACAGCTACGGCTGCTTCCTGCCCGAGATCTGCATTGAAAGCGACGTCGATCTAACGACTGAAGCAGTCGATCAGTCGTCGGTCTCAGACTTTGGTGAGGCCAAGGAACTGTTGGAAGATCAGCGCCAGGTGGAGACAACTGGTAGAAACGGCAGACACGAGCAACTCATCACTGAGCTGTGAACAAATGGCATGTACATGCATGCATATATGAAGATGATTTGAATATCTTACGTCGAAGTTACAATGACTCCAACTTTTCTGGAGTAGAAAGATTGGATAGCTTGTTTCTTAGAAAGTCTGAGGAAAAAAAGCAAAAATACATAGGGCATCCTGTATACATGTGTAGGGGATTGCCTACTAAAGAGTAGCAAGAAAAGAGTGTTAAGCGTATCTTACAAATGATAGCTCGAACGAGCATTAAGGTTGGTTAACCAGCCTATATATAGGCTTTCGCGATTTGAACTCTTTTGAGCACACAGTTTGCACTTATAAATCTTAGCTCGTACACTGTCTGACAGAAAGCTCTTATTCGACTCTTTTCAGTCGTATACCTGAGCACTTACTTTACAAAAGGCGAAAGAACGTTTTCGTAGCAATCACAGTATAATCTACGTATACACCACGTATAATACTAACTACAAACTAAAAATATAAGGCATAAATTGTTAAATCTTTGGCCTGGCTGTCGGGAAACTGATGATTGGTTCGTCTTTGCTAATTTGCTAACTTCTAACTCTTTGTTACGAGCGTATTGCAAGTTCCTTTTTGGGAATTGCTGGTAGGAAATCCTTATACGAGAAAAATTTTTTCTGCTAAGTCTGTCACTACCGAAACAAGTTCAACGTATAGCATGGTTATGGATCGAACTGGTAAGTCATCATCATTGCAATTCTATATTTTATTAATGGAATCAAACTCATACTTTGAACTACCTTGACTTAGGTACAACTATATCTAGGAGCTAAAATGATTTCACGATTTCATGAATTATCAGATAACTAGACTTCCGACTCAGAAAGGCTATCACTCAAAAACCTGCTAGTTCGCACATTGCCACTATTAACTGTGTCTAAATATATTATAATATTTCGAAACTCAACCTCTTGTGTCCAATTTGCTCCTCAGGTGGCGCTACCGAGCGATTTGGGGGGGGGGGGTCTCCCCAAAAAATGGAAGGCATAGGAGCGTTCTGCGATCTTTTCATTTCCGAGACTGTACGCTCGTAACAGCGGACCTGCCTAATCTGGTGCGCGTTCTCCGAAATCCCAGCGACGAAAATATGTCCAGAGAGGAAACTCGAGGTTTGAAAGCACTGAGGAGGACTAAGCATAGAAACTTTGTTCAACTTCTGAGGTGCACGGTTGAACACCAATGCGGATGCAATCGAAATGTTTCTTTAGCAAATAAAAGGCGAGACCATCACACAGCTTATTAAAAAGCATGAACTGCTTAGCGGACTGATGGCTACGAGATCAGGAGCGGGGCTAACCAATATTCTGATGCTTGAGCTGCTAAACTGTACCTCTTGCACTGCTTTATCCACTCCGAACAATGTACACCGATGGTGGTTGCTCTAAACTGTGCCTCTTTCACTGCTTTATCCACTCCGAACAATGTACACCGATGGTGGTTGCTCTAAACTGTGCCTCTTTCACTGCTTTATCCACTCCGAACAATGTACACCGATGGTGGTTGCTCTAAACTGTGCCTCTTTCACTGCTTTATCCACTCCGAACAATGTACACCGATGGTGGTTGCTCTAAACTGTGCCTCTTTCACTGCTTTATCCACTCCGAACAATGTACACTGATGGTGGTTGCTCTAAACTGTGCCTCTTGCACTGCTTTATCCACTCCGAACAATGTACACTGATGGTGGTTGCTCTAAACTGTACCTCTTGCACTGCTTTATTCACTCCGAACAATGTACACTGATGGTGGTTGCTCTAAACTGTGCCTCTTTCACTGTTTTATTCGCTCCTAACAATGTACACTGATGGTGGTTGCTCTAAACTGTGCCTCTTTCACTGCTTTATTCGCTCCTAACAATGTACACTGATGGTGGTTGCTCTAAACTGTGCCTCTTTCACTGCTTTATTCGCTCCTAACAATGTACACTCATGGTACTATATCGAGTCAATTTATTATTAAAACTATCGATATTAAAAATGAATTTCAAATTTAGTGCCACATGCGACAAAGCTATTTAGCTATACTGACAACCCGATCAAGAACTTTAATCATCGGGTAGCAATATATTTTCTTTACAAATATGACCAAATTTGCTGACAAGATTCACACAAATTAAAAATAATTACACTTGTGGAGGAGAATCGGTAGCGCAAGAAAAAAATAATTAGCATGACACTTAGCCAAATGATGTCTAAAATATTTCAAAATATATAGTATAGTAAAAAACACAGACGTCAGATAATGAAAGCGCAATATCTAAAAAATACGAACTTCGTAAGCAGTCAACGCACCTGTACACACCTGGATGATATTCAAGTTAGTAGAAATTGCAGCATAAGTAGTGTGCAGCGAGTGTGCTTAGTACACGACAATCAGAGAAATGTGAGACCAAATTATAAGAAACAATTTTTATGCATAAAATTATTTACAGTGGCCACTTACTGTAATTTACTACTATCAGATACATCTAATGTAAAATTATTTTCTTAAAAATAGAAAAGATTAGCATTATACATTATTGGCAGTTTAAGTTTCCAATTTAACAATACTGTATTTTTTAATATTTGAATGGAAACTGCACAAATTGAATCGCAATTCTGCAATCATGATTTACAGGATAAAAATAGAGATGATAGAATCGGAGTTTTTTTTTATAAAATTAGTGCGTGACATCAAACAGGAAAGATCACTGAAATAACTAGATAGGTCACTCGCTAAAATTCGCCTATTCATTCTTTTTCATTAGCAAATTTAGGTTTTCTGCCTTTATTTATGAAATTGCTTTTTTATGAAGACATTTAGTTTCTGAAGCTACACTTAAAGCCAGTGCTTTTGCAGAGCGAGCAAGAGAGAAAAGGGATGGCACCCCAGCCCCCAGCCAGGCTGATAAACAGTTGGACTTTTCTCGTGCCTGCTTGTGTCTGACTTTGACATCTTATCATACTGCTCTCTCATTGGCTGAGCTAGATTGGGCCTGCCCCCTAGGCTGAGTTTCGTCCGTCTAACTTTAACCTCTCTCCTTACTGCTCTCTCATTGGCTGAGCTACTCGTAGATTGGGCCTGCCCCCTAGGCTGAGTTTCGTCCGTCTAACTTTAACCTCTCTCCCTAGTGCTCTCTCATTGGCTGGGCCAGATTGGGCCTGCCCCTAGGCTGAGTTTCGTCCGTCTAACTTTAACCTCTCTCCTTACTGCTCTCTCATTGGCTGAGCTACTCGTAGATTGGGCCTGCCCCCTAGGCTGAGTTTCGTCCGTCTAACTTTAACCTCTCTCCCTAGTGCTCTCTCATTGGCTAAGCTAGATTGGGCTGCTCCCCCTAGGCTGAGTTTCGTCCGTCTTGTGTTCAATTACATCGAATTAAATGCCTGTTGTTCATTCTCAACCCAATATTCTCGGGCCGCAAACCCAGAGGAAAGAAAAGCCAAAAGCCACATAAATTTAAGTGACACTTTTCAGTAGCGCAGAAAAACTACTGAAAAAGAGTAGACGCCTACTTTTTCACAACTTTTAAAAGTGACGCATCTAGTTGTGTCAGTTTCTGTAAGTAACACCAAGCAAAGGTAATAAATCAAAATATACTCGCTTCATCCGGGAATCAAACGTTAGATTAAAACATCGATAAATCTTTATACAATAGAGAATGACACTAATAGCTCGTACAAGTAATCTACTAGTGTAAGTCCGCAGTTCGATGAATCCACAAGCGTTGTGTAGCATTGGTTTCAAGCTAACCTATGGGGTTTGCTTATATGCGAAACTGCGAGCTTGTAAGGCTGGTAATTGTACGAGTAGTAAAAAAAACTATCGGGTTTAGGAAATTTTCCAGCTTGTAATCTTGTCCGAAATTTTTGTCATTTCCAGCTTATGTAATTTCGAACCTGGTCCTTTCAAGAGTTTTTTTTCGTAATTTCAAAGTTATGTCATTTTGAACTTGCGTCATTTTTATATTTGTCATTTTGTCGAACTCTACATTATTTGGAGCCTGTGCACCCCACCGACCCCAGCCAAATCAAGCAATAGCATTGGCATCCCAGTTAACCACCAGACCGCCATTGTTATCAGTAGGAGACTGCTGCTGCGGATCCCCATCACAGGAGGAGGCCTGCAAGCTAGCGGGCGGTGTGTAAGCCTCGCCCTCTGCTCGATAATACCGATTCGCTTCCCGTTCAATTCGAATCACTCTCTCGCAGTCGGCCAGGTAAGTCAGCGAGCAGGCTAGGAAGGCGCCGCCGCCCAGCACGGACACGAAACAGCAGCAGTACATGGCCAGCTGCAGGGCGCTGAATTTCACAGCTACCGAGGCCGAGTTTTTGGCAATCAGATCCGACGCCAGGCCAACCAGGTAAGGCGAACCGGCGTCTCCCAGCAGGTGGCTGGCCAATATATTGATACTAGTAGCCATTGACCGCCTGGTTGGCACCGTCACTCTCAGTGTGATCTCATTAACCAGAGCCCAGTTCAAGCACAGCAGCAACTCCGTGGCGAACATCAGCACCAAGGTTAGGTACACGCTAACTGGCACCAGGTACAGGGTGGCCCACAGGAACGGGCCAGCCAGCAACAGGCCTGCGCCGTTCACAATGGGATCAATATTCGGCATTCGATGGCGCAGCGCCTGGCGATCTCGCTGCCCAGCGCCACCCGGCGATGCCAGCCACGCAGGTGACAATGCCGAAGCCCAGGGCGGCTTGGTCGGGTTTAACTGGGCCGCCGCGCAATTGCAGATCCAAGTCCAGCATCAGCGGAGTCCACCAGGTCAGGGCGCCGGCTACGAAGGCAACAGCGGTGAAGCCGAGGGTGTTGAGCATGAAGCTGCGATTGCGCAGCAGATGGCGGACATCGTCCCGCCAGGAGGTGGCGTGCATGTGCGTGGATTTCTCGGCTTGGCCGCAGGCCGGCTCCCGGAACTGGAGCAGCAGCAACAGGACGCAGACCACGCCTTGGAAAGGGTTTGGGAGATTCTGATAAGATCTACCTGAAGATTTCATTACTCAACCTGAAGATTTCAATAATCTACCTGAAGATTTCAATAATCTACCTGCAGATCTACGTGAAGATTTCAATAATCTACCTGAAGATTTCAATAATCTACCTGCAGATCTACGTGAAGATTTCAATAATCTACCTGAAGATTTCAATAATTTACCTGAAGATTTCAATAATCTACCTGAAGATTTCAATAATCTACCTGCAGATCTACGTGAAGATTTCAATAATCTACCTGAAGATTTCAATAATCTACCCGAAGATTTCAATAATCTATCTGAAGATTTCATTTATCTACCTGAAGATTTCATTTATCTACCTGAAGATTTCAATAATCTACCTGAAGATTTCAATAATCTACCTGAAGATTTCAATAATCTACCTGAAGATTTCAATAATCTACCTGAAGATTTCAATAATCTACCCGAAGATTTCAATAATCTACCCGAAGATTTTAATAATCTACCTGAAGATTTCAATAATCTATCTGAAGATTTCATTTATCTACCTGAAGATTTCATTTATCTACCTGAAGATTTCAATTATCTACCTGAAGATTTCATTTATCTACCTGAAGATTTCAATTATCTACCTGAAGATTTCAATTATCTACCTGAAGATTTCAATAATCTACCTGAAGATCTACGTGAAGATTTTATTAATCTACCTGAAGATTTCAATTTAATCTACCTGAAGATTTCAATAATCTACCTGAAGATTTCAATAATCTACCCGAAGATTTCAATAATCTACCTGAAGATTTCAATAATCTATCTGAAGATTTCATTTATCTACCTGAAGATTTCATTTATCTACCTGAAGATTTCAATTATCTACCTGAAGATTTCATTTATCTACCTGAAGATTTCAATTATCTACCTGAAGATTTCAATTATCTACCTGAAGATTTCAATTATCTACCTGAAGATTTCAATAATCTACCTGAAGATTTCAATAATCTACCTGAAGATTTCAATAATCTACCTGAAGATATACGTGAAGATTTTATTAATCTACCTGACGATTTCAATAATCTACCTGAAGATTTCAATTTATTCTACCTGAAGATTTCAATTTATTCTACCTGAAGATTTCAATAATCTACCTGAAGATTTCAATCATCTACCTGAAAATTTTATTAATCTACCTGAAAGTCCAATAATCTACCTGAAGATTCGGAGATAATCTACCTGAATATACCGAGATAATCTATCTGAGGATCCAGATACTATTACAGAGATCCAGCAGCAGGATAATAAGCCCTTTAACAACCTCAATCCTCTGAACAGCAAAACAACAATCCTAAAACTTGAAACTCACCAAGACCTGGCGTGACCCGTAGCGCTGATCTCCAGCTATCGGCTGCCTGAGCCACCTGGCCGCCAACCACGTAGCCCAGACCGCTGCCCAGGGGTACCTGCAGATTGAACACAATCAATGCCACGGTGCGAGCGTCGCCCACAAACAAATCGGCCACAATAGGTGTTGACACCGTAATATAGAGGCTTCGCCAATGCCAACTAGGCAACGGGTTAGCAGGAACAGGCCGAACTGGTTCTTAGGCACGAACGAACTGGCCAAAGTGACCGCAGACCAGGCGAGCACACCGCCAATCATGATGGTC
>NIVC01003577.1:0-90160 GCA_002269645.1 Macrostomum lignano
TCAGCAATCGCTTCCATTTTTTTTCACCACAAAAAAATATTTAAACTTTACTGGATGAATTGTTGATCATGTTAAGCTTCACCTTCCTCTCAAATGCATAGACAATGTACAGGTCCACGGTGTTGCTAGTCCTTCAATGTTAGTCACGATATTCACAGGGCTGTTATCAGTAGGCATTTGTCTGGCAGACACATCAGCGCCAAACATCGGATATAGAGTTCCATATTGAAGGCAGTGATAGCAATTCCATTGTTCTCTTTCACAGCCAAGTCGACAACTCGCTGTAAAATTTGCTAATCTTGTTCTGGACTGAAATCTCCATTTTGTGGCAGTGCAGGGTAAAGATTATCACTAATTTCATGCTGAATGGAACCGCACGTCTCCATGCATGTAGCGTATAATGCTATTTGGGTTTCTCATGTTAATAATGATATACCTTGGATTGCTGCATGATCCCTCTTTAATGCAGATGTTTGTTCTAGTTTCGTTTCGCTCATCTCGACACATGTAGGCCGTGTATGCAACATCAATGTCCTTCTCTATTGCCTTGAGATAATCGCTTTTAGTGGGCAGTCTTTGGCTCAATGATTTCCAAATACAGCTCGATTCCGGTTAGCTTCACCTCCATCCAGTGTGGTCCGCCCCAGTCCACAACACTCTACTGCGATCATCTCTAGTCAGTCTAAATGTGTAGCTAAAGTTACTAGTCAGTCGATTAAATGTATTACAGAATCCACTCATGAATCTCAATGGTACAAATACATCAACAGACCGATACTGCGGGTTCTTAGCAGCATCATCTGCACCTTGCAATGCATAGTTGTATCTCTTCTTCCTATTTTTATAACCACTGTCATTGATATCTCCTTCTTCATCTGCGATAAAACCGCACCACTTCCCAATTGAATAAAATCAGGATTCTCGATCAAACAATGAGCGTCATAGACAATTCCAAGTTGGCGATTCGCTCCAACTCTGTGCTCCCATTCGATACACTAAACTCCTTGAACATGTACGCCCAAAAGTTGCTGATCAGAGCCACATCCGCATCATGCTTGTCAACGTTAGCACGAGCCGCATCCGCACCACCCTTTTGTCTTGAATTGAAATGTCATATGGAAGCCGCTCTTAAGACTGTGCACACTAACCAAAGACGAACATCCATTGTATGTAAATGTCAGTGTTTGACCAGGACCAAGATTAGTTTCATTCTGATTTTCCTGACTGGGAACTCTTACCTGAGTCGCTTTGATTGTGCTATCATCACTCAAAATAGGCTTGTTAATTTTGTAGAAAACTGGTGTCAGTGGGTCGTTCATTTTTTAACTAAAAATAAATAAAATAAGAAATGAAGCGGAAAAGTACACAGCAGATATCTGAATTGGGAAAGCTAGCACAAGCAGAGAAACGAGTTACCGGGCTAATAAATAAGGAGCAACAATCCTACAATGAGTTTTGTCCAAGCAGCCACAGAGTTTCATAACCCGGGTATGGAGAAGCTAAGAAAATATGATCAGGTCAAAGAAACTATCGACGACATACAGGAAACCAGGTGCAAAAGGCTTTTGGGCAAAATTCCAGAAGCACCACAGATACAGCGCAACCACGACACAACCGCAACCACAACAATCACAACAACAATCACAACCACAACAGCAACTAAAAGTGACAGATAATATTTTTGGACCAGTAGAGCGTGTAGAACATGATGGGAAATATGTATTTGGAATAAGTATGTGGAGAAGAAACATTTATAATGAACCAGTGGAATATTATATCGACATAAATAAGGAAAATATTTCTGTTGTCAAAGGCTCAGAAACTATGAAATTCCTTTCACAGACACCTTACTGACTTTTATGACCAAGAACCAGAGAAAATCTCGAGAAGCAGCTAAAGAACTACAGAAATCTAGTGACTTTTTCTCTTGTTAGAGATATAGAAATACTAAAGGTCCCAGAAGTTCTGAACACATGTACGATAGCGGTGTCAACCTGACTAAATTCAAAAAAGTACAAGCACTTTAAACAATGGTTCGATTTGCCAGATCAGGCGGAAGTCATAAAATATCTAGAACAACAACAGCAACAACAACCACAACCACAGCAACAACCACAACCACAGCAACAACATTCACAGAAGTACTCAGCAACTGGCAAAATGCAGATCCGACTCAAGTAGCTGAATATAAAATGATCAACAGATGCTGGCAACACTTAGAACAACACTCTCCAGATCGAATGAACAGAATCAAGCAAAGAGTTTTCACACTCAACAAAGACAGGCACCACATGACAGTTCCATCTCTGAAAGTGAGCAGTCTTTTGCATCACCTCCCCAGCAGCTACAAGCCCAACCAACTCCACAACCCCAAGACCAACCGCCCTCAACTGGAAAAGGAATTTCTGAAATCTACAAGCGAGTAGCGGTTCTTCTAGGAGCAGCAAAGACCGGAATGAAAGATGAAAATAGAAAAGAATTTGTCAACATCCTGGACAAAATGCTTGAGAGAAAATATATCGATAAAAGAGCAAGAGAGCTTCTGCTTTCGTTTAACAAAAAATAAATTTCTATTTAAAAAGATGCCAATTATTTTCGAAAAAGACATTGACAAATACTACGACAAAGAGGAACTTAATCTCATTAAACGCGGATCTGGACTTTTCCCTGCAGGCCACTATCAAGAAAAGAACGCTCTGGAATGGCCTTGCCGATTTGATCGCTCAGGGGCCAAGATTTTTAAGGTCATTGGAGAGAACAAAGAGAACATCAAGAACGTTGCCGAAGCGGCTGGCAGTGTAGTCACAGCAGCCAAGAAGATTAAAGATACGGTTAATGAACCCGGAAATCAATACCAGATATTCAACCCCTTGCACCGAGTGCAGATAGTGTCGATCCAGCCATCTACGCAAAGATGAGAGCTGAATATAAGAAAGGAGGCGGTTTTAAATTTGACTAAGTGCACCCTGACGGTAAAAGAGGTGTGAGGGTGTAGGACTAGTCGGATGTAGGACTAGTAGAAAAAGACACACACAACCCGAAAAAAGACACACACATCCCGCAAAGAGACACAAGCAAAGAGACACACACATACACATCCCGAAAAAAGACACACGCGTCTTAAATACACAAGTTTAAAAAGAAAAAGTTTTTTTACATAAAAAATGGACTTCACAAACGACTTTCATCCCACTGGACACGCAATCAGATAAAATTTGCTCACAACGAGATAATTCCAGGGCACTTCCGATGCATTGTTGTTGGCTCATCTGGGTCAGGGAAAACCTTCAGAGTTTTTAACATGCTCCTCAGACCTGGATTCCTCGATTATGACACACTACATATCTATTCACCCACTCTGTATCAAGATGAGTATAAAATGCTAGTAGCGGGCCTACAGAACAAACTCAACAAGGAAGATATTATTCAATGTTTTAGACATCAAAAAGACCTCAACAGCAACCCGGAAGTTGTAGCCACTGAATACGCAAAGCACATCCCAGACAATGAAAAATGGCAAAATATTAAAGTTTTCACTTATGGAGATCCACAGATAGATCCTAAAACTAAACTCTTACCTCAACCTGATGAACTAGAAAAGGGGAGAAAGCACCTGATTGTCTTTGATGACTGCATGACCGGTCCCCAGAAACAGATAGAAAATTATTTCACCCGGGTAGACACAATAATTGCAATGTTATTTACATTGCCCAAAACTGGTTTGAACTGCCAAATAAAACAATTAGAGGTAACTGTAATTTGATTCTCCTTTTCCCAACCATACCACAGGATCGACTGAAACGATTTTATAATGAGGTCATTGCCCCAGCTCACATTACATATCCAGCTAAGAACTCTAACAGAACAATATCACAGGAGGAATTTGTTAACATATGCTATGAAAAGTGGAACCAACCCTATCAGTTTGTCATGATTAATAAGGAGAAAAGAATTTTACTTTAATTTTTATTTAAAAAAATGTCATAAATTTTGCAGGTGAGTCAACTACAGGCAACAGCACTCTCACAACTTCCTTCCTTGATAAGCGCTACATTAACACTGATGAAGAGATCCCAGAGATCAAACTGAATAAAAACAGACTGAAACAATTAGAGCGCTCCATGCACCAGTTGCAAATAAACATGGAAGATCTCAGGCTTAAAGTAGCTAGGCAGAAGTTTGAAAGTGATAAGCTTTATGTGCCGTTGTTAAACGCAACTAATGAACTAAGGTCAGAATAACTTCGATAGTCTCGCTAATCAACGGCTTGAGATCATCAGTTAATCTTCTGGGAAATTCCATGATAGACGGATGCGTATTCTTGAAGGAGGAGTTTTCACAAACACAGCTAAAGTGATAATTTAGAAGAGTTCATGAACCAGTCAACAGCATTGCATGATAGAATTAAAGAAAACGTCGCAACCAACACAGGTAAAGTGAGGAATTTAGAAGAGTTCATGAACCAGTCAACAGCGTTGCATGATAGAATTAAAGAAAGACTTGAAGCATTAGAGAAACGATGTATCACACAGTAGCTATCTAAACGGAATGTATAGCTCTTGGGGTAAAATAATAAGGAGGCTTGATCGTCTGGAGAGAACACTCAATCTTCGTGATATTGCTATTGATGAAGCAGAATCTGCTGCTCGTCCGGTCATGTCTACAGATCGAGTAGAAGGAGCTCTGGACCCCGCCGGAGTAATCCGGCACGCTCTCAAACGTCAGCCGCCAGCCGCTGCCTGCTGGACTCGCGATCCTCCGGCGTCACGAGAGCCGCCTAGACAACCGGCGGTGCAGATGGAATTATCAAAAAGAAAACAGATCTTTCAACCGGATAGTTTTATAATTTTTTTTATTTTTCTAGAGAAAAAAATGGCCCAACAAAATTCTCTATACGATCAGTCTCAATACGTTGAACCTAAAATACCGACAGCACCAAACTCAATGGCACCGAATTCGAACACACAAAGCCTGAATGCACCGAATCTGAATGCACCCAATATGAGCAACAAAAACTCTACCCCGTCATTACTTGTAACTCTCAACAGTTTCGACTGGTGGAGATTCAAAAAATGCGCGATGATCTTGAAAAAAATATTTTCCACAACACAAAGAAAATTAAGCGCTATGACAGCCACTGTAAATTTTTCGACTACAGCAATATGATTCTAGGATCTGTGTCTGTTCTATCTGGTCTGCTGCAGCTGTCTCAGTGTTGCCAGCCATCACAGCCCCAATCGCAATCCCTGGCTTGTGGGTGCTGCATGTGGACTTATTTCAGCAATTACTGGAGCATTAGCGCGAAACAGGCGAAAAAAACTAAAGCAGCTACAGGAGAAGCAAGTAAAAGAGAAAGGGGTGCACACTCAATCATAGGGTACATTTCAAGGGCAATCGAGGATAAGTTCATTTCAGAGGATGAGTTCAAAACCATTCAGGATCTTTATGAACAATCAATTCGAATGAACTTGAACATGGTCGGTACTGATGACATGAGTCAGCTGAAAATGAACTCGAGAAAGTTTTCAACATTATGCGGAAAGAAGGAAACGAGAAGACAACGAGAAATGCACAATGAACCCTATGAAACACAGCCAAGAATAATTTCCTTGTAGGTCTTTCGTGTTTTGGTCATTGCATACAAAACAGTCATGCACAGCTCACCGCAAATATCACTGCTAAGACCTTGGAGAATAAAGTCTGAGCGATAAATTTTTTTATTATTTTTCCCTTCATATAATTTCTTAGCTCTTCTGGTACTGCCGTCCCATAGCTATCGAAGTAATAACACTTGTGCTTGCGATCGGGATCAATCACCCAGCAAACCCAATGAGATCCTGGCTTATCGTGGTGTCAAAGTTCATGATGCCGCATTCTTTTCTTAGAGGAAAATCAGGCAGAGTGTCCCTCATAAATATTCCTCTAAAGTTTGGGATTTCCAGTTCGTTAGCCAAATCTTCGAGAAAGTTATTTGTAGTCATTTTTTGAGGTTTATTAAACTTTCTCTTAAACCTAAACCTAAACTCCACCTCCTAAACCCAACTTCCACCTCCTAAACCCAATCTCCTAAGCCTAATCTCCAATGCCCGAACGGTAGACTGTTAATGTTGTCATCAAAAATGAATCTCTTGTTATCTGCACCTGACAGTCCAATCTTCTTTTGCTGAATTGTGTGAATAATATGGTTTTTAGATTGTAGCTTTGAGAACTCATGTGATGTCTTTTTGTTGCAATTCAAGGCGTCTCTGTATTCAGCTTCATTAATTTCCTTCCTAACCACACGTTTCGGAATTCCCTTTGATTTTTTAATTGGGTCTGACGACTCACATTTTACAAAATAGGACTTTGCTCTCAACCCAATGAATTCAGTGATTATGTCACCAGCAATCTCGTCCTTCATTTTCCCAATCACTTTCTTGTTAGTAGCGTCAAACACTTGATCGCCATTCTGTGTCCTGCAAGATTCATCATACTCAGACAAGTCAAACAAATCTTTTTGCTGCAGCATGTCCTGATAAATGTCTTCTGTTTGAATGTCCATAATAAAACTGTCTGTGTCAGTGTACAAGAGTTTCATTTTATCCTTGTACTGCTGCTTCATGCCATAGAAGAACTGGTACATCAAACGTTTTGATTCGTCGAGAACAGTGACACCTGTATAGATCGGCTTGCGCAGCGTCACCTTGGTTTTGTAAAATATGATCACACCTAAGTAGCTATTAAAGATATGGAGTTCTTTGAATGTTGGCTTTGACATATTTGCCTGAATAACAGCAGGCTCTGATGAGGTAACAAGTTTCAGGTTTGTTCTTTTCCGCTCATTCTCAAGAGTCTTGCCATAGACAGAGTTGTTGGCCAACTTAAAGAGGTTCTTGTCAAAGTCGTTGGTTGCTTTGGTCCTAAACTGGGTGTTCTTATCAATGTAGGGTTTCATCCACGCTTCCTCTGTAAATGTAAGAGCCCGGTGAACTTTGGTGACCCTGCAACCAAGTGAGATAAAATACTGAAGCAGTTTGTAATGGATTTTGTAACGTGTCTTGTTGTTTAGATTCTGTGTTAGTTTTCTGTATGTTCTTTTTCTGTTCCTGACAGGTGCCAAGTTCCATTATTATCATTGGAGTTTCGATTATTTTCGGGCACTTGATGTTCTCTGGGAAGGGTGGAAAGTCAGAGAAATAGTCGTGAAGCTCTGGTGGAATGTAAACATCAACTTCATAAATGGCAGCCAATGAAAAGTCCCGTTTGAATTCTGATGAGGGTAGCCATCGAAAATCTCTAACTGGAAGATCTTGACTCATCGCCCACCCGTAGAGATTATTAGCGTCCAAGTAAGTAATGTAGTTTGAGGGCTGCTCCTTATTGTAAGATTCAATGTAGGGATTGTTTGCTTTTGCATATCTGTGCAAATTGAGATCCCCCTCGCTTTGACGATTCGACAAAATTGTACATGTCAATGTCTGTAAGAAGTTCAATGTACCAATCTGGATCTTGATCCCATTTCATTTTAAGCAAAGATTCCCAGCTAGTGGCAGGCAGAGACACATAATGTGCTGGATCGAGGCCATATGCTGTGTACCAGGTGTATCTGAAGGTTTCAAACACATCGGCCAGCAGAAACACATCTGTGTAGAGGTAAAGCAGGTGATACTGGAAGAAGTTTTGACAATTAAAGTAATTATAGACATGCTTCGCGTGCTCATAGTCTTTGTCAGAGATTCCAGAGTCTGTTAGCTTTGAAAAGAACTTCTCCTGTGGTGGTAAACCTTCTTCAAATACGTGATACCCAGTAATATTTTCATAGGGGTAGAAGCCTTTGGTTCTCAGGAGTTTAAATGATTCATCACTGTTGTTAATTTTACTTGCAAACATCTTTGTATATGTACATTGTTCATCTTTTAGATTCTTGCTTAGTTCGTCTAGACTGGCAGCTAGAAATTGATATGAATCCTTCAGTCTTATTTTACCTTCACCTTTACCCGAATTATCCTGTTTAATATCAACACACTTAAACTTCTCCTTGTTCTCTGCGATGCAGTCAAGGTGTATGTCTGGAATCATGCCGATTTTTTCAACTATTAAATGCATGTCATAGTTCTTTGCGTTGTGACAAAATATCGTTAGATCATGAATGTTCGATTTAGCTTTAGATTACAGGTGTTATGCGCTGCACCTCTAAATTTCCCAGTAAAGTGGCAGTGGTCCCTAACGGTGGGGTTTTTAATATCAGTGCAAGTTAACTGTTTCCTGCAGATGTGGCAATGAGTTGCTGATAAGAAATTGCTTTCATCCTCCTCAGTCATCATTATTGGAACAGGTTGAAGGGTGCTAATCACTTTTTGCAACTCTAACATTCTGGCAATAAACTGCTCCACACACTGCTCTCCAAAGAAATAATTATACTCAACAAGTCCTTTTGTATTAATAAAGGCATATGCTACTGAATTGGGGACATGTTTTTGAGTTTCTGGCATGATTGAGCATTCGAAATCAGCATATACAACAAATGGGAGCTTCTCCATCTTGTGATAGTTCTTAAACCGGAGATACTTCTCTTCAGCTGAAGGAAGAGAGCAGTTTGTCGGGTGATCCTCGCATGATAATTCATGCTCTGTTAGTTTTCAAAGCGTTCAGGTCCACTGTAATGCTTAAGGCACAAGCGGCAGATGGCAACAGCCTCGTGATGATTATTCAACTGCTTGTGAATGAGTCTTGAAAGATCTTTAATCCAAACATAGTGAGCCTCCTCTAGTAAATTACCAATCACTAGAAGATCCACTTCAGTCCGCCTTTTCCCCTCAGGATCTAAAACGTCTTTGCTACATCTGACCGGTTGAACTTTCTCAGTTTTTTCACTCCACTCAAAGACTGTGATTCTAATTTTGTTATTAAACACTTCTTCTAGCTTTGGGATCTGAGAGATCGCCAAGCCTCCTTTGTCAAACCTGATTCCCTTCTTTTCGCATTCGATGAGATAGTAGTTGAAATAATTTTGATAATTTGAGGTTCTTTCGGGTGGTGAGGTACACTAATAAGTGCAGAAAGAACTGCCCATAGAGCACAGCAATTGTCTTTATTTTTAACATTTATGCAAGCTTTTTTGCCGGCTAGCTTATGCGGGAGCTCTATATAAGAGGAGGCTTTAAGTGGGTCATATTTCATGACCATGACAGTCGCTCTTTGAATCCCTCCCACGACCCATCCGGAACCTCTGGATGTAAACGCTTCAATTTTCTTATTGACATCTTGAAGGAAAGGATCCAGTGTGTCTGTTGGGGTGAATGGCTTTGCCTTTGTTGTCATGTAATACTCGAGATGCTCAGTGGGTTTCGCAGGCATATAAAACGCAATCTTGAATGATATCTGTAGTTTAAAGGTCTTGCGTGTTTTAAGTGTGTGATCAACAACTGATTGGATGCTGTCTTTATAGTCGTAGATGTTTGCGGTGTTATCCTTAATTGGGATTGTGTACTCTATGTAATGGTCTGTAAACTTCCTCTGTGCAAAATTAATCTCTTCAATGGCAAGCTCCGACTCTTTTAAATGGATTAATTGCTCTAATTTCTCTTGTTCCTGCTTATTTTGTGGGTACTTTGCTTTTTCACCAGTGAGAGTTTCGTATTTGTTAACTAAGTTGCGACTCCTCTCTTGGTGTTCCTTTGCAGAATTTTTTATAGGCGCATACTGGTTGGATTCTAATTGATTGATGATTTCCAACTGTTTTTCATAGCTTCCCAGGTGACCAGGGTCGGTGTTAAACTTTTGTTTGCATGCTTCTCTTAGTGAATTACTTTTGTCTTGAAATGAGACGCCTTTTGAAAAATATTTGTTGACTAAATCTCTTGCTGGATTGGCTTTTGGCATTTTTTTCTCTAAAATAAAAAAAAAATTTTTGAGGGTTACCACCCTGATAGAAAAGTTGAACTGTTTCTACATCCTATAAGTAGTATTAGGTTTATGAAGCTGGATAAAGTGGGGTTTTAAACCTCATCACATGCGCATTATTGTAAACCCAGCATTGTGCAGTGTCATGATGGCTTTGACAATGTCAGACTTGCTTACAGAATTTTCATTCTCACAATCATCACGATCGGGGCAGCCCTCAGGGCAGCCCTCTCCTGCCTTAATTGTTATACCTTTGTCTCTTGCAATCTTTTGCAATTCTAGCTGGTGGGCTCTATCATTCCCAGCTTTAACAGCAGTTGCTACACCTCCAGCTACACCACCTGCGGCACTTACAGCGCCTGCAATAATTGGGATAAGAGCTGCTAATGGTAGGATTCCTCCTGACTTTTCATCTGTGATGCTGTGTCTTTGTTCATTACATTGAACTATTTGCTGCACGGGATCGACTTTTACTTTGGCACCTTTAATTGATATAAGACCTGGTTTCTTTGATTCAATGATTTTATTGAGTTTATTGATGGTTCTGGTTTCAATCTTTGTCATTTTTTATTTTAATATTTTAATTAATTTCTGTGTCAGCTGGTATCACTAGAAGTTCAGCTCTAGTGAATGACCGCGTGGGGGATTTAGGGTTAAAGGTTTGAGATAAAAAGTAATAGTCACCGGAGTCGGAGGTAAAATGTCTGTCTATTTTATGTACATCAAGGCTGAAGTATGGATCTGTAGCTCTTCTTTTAGTGTCCTTCTCTAGCTCTCCAGGTAGATATAAAAAGCGTAGAAACTCAGAGTTTGTCAGTATGTATGGTGATTCAACTCCTGGAAGCTTAGGGTAGTTCGAGGTGTGTTTTGTGTTGTGTGTGTTGTGTGGGGTTGTCGTGTTGTTGTCTGTTCTATGAGATGACTTAAGTTCGACAGTGTCTTGTTTAATTGCATGGGATGGTTTCAATCCAGTCATGCGCGTGACTTCATTGTTCAGTTGTTCTATAACAGTGGGGAGCCGGTCTGTCCACTTGGTATAGTATTGGCCACTTTTTAGTTTCAGCTCTTCAGCTGTCTGCTTAGTGAATAGCCTCTTGGCTAGAGTTAGATTGAATCTTTCCACAAAAGCCTGGTCTCTGTGGAGCTCAGTTCTTCCATAGCGAATTTTTTGTGTCATACTTATGTAGAAGTGATATCACTGCACCCATGAATTCTTTACCCGGGTCCGTCATAAAGATTTCAGGGTAACTAAGGGGTGAGTTTTTATAAATATCTTGGAGGGCGGCTGCAACTGCTTCTGACTTCTTCGTCTTGAGTGGGCGAGCTTCCTTATATCTGGAAGCAACGTCTGTAATTGTAAGAGCATACTTGTAGCCCGAGTCATTGGGGAGAAACAAAAGATCTGCTTGGTGCGCTTCATTAGGTTTATAAATACTGAAATGGGGCCTTTCAAATTTTACTGGTGGGAAATAGACTTGAAAGACAGCCTGCTTAGAGAGCCACTTTTCTACTTTAGCTTTTGGTTCCTTACTTAGTTCTGTGAGTTTGGTGACTGTATTTTTTTCCTACAAAGAATCCTTTGTCGCTGTAGTAGAGTTTTTTAAGTTTCTGATCTGTCATTTTTTTAAAAAGAAAATTTTAAATAAAATAATGCAACGCTCTGGTGGTAAGTTAGACTCACATGGACTGATAGAAAAGCTTCCTCATCCAAACAAAGGCTGGACACTTCCCGGCTACAAATATTGTGGGCCTTTGAATCCACTTGAAATACAGTTAGATACAAACAATAATCCAAATCCTGGGCATGAGCCTGTGAACGAGCTAGACTCTGTCTGCATGTGGCACGATGTTAAATATAGAGATTTTCCTGAGGAGAAGAATCGTTGGGACAAAGAAATGCTCAGGAGACTCGACAATATAGGGGCTTCAAGCGGGTGGAGGGAATCGATTGCTCGGTAGCTAGTTAAAGCTGTTATTTTTGGTAAAACAAAGTTGGGGTTGGGGGTTGAAGGCGAGGGCGGGGTGGGTTTTGCATTGCACGCGCCAAGTCAAGAACTAGGAAGACTGTTGAAAGAGCTGGGGGTTGAGAGAGCAGAATGATTCTCTCTCCACTTGTGTGGAGCGAAAAGAAGCGAAGGCCAAAAGGCCAGAACGCAAATGATTTTGGCCTCGAGTAATATTAGGGACATTGATATCAACGTCGGGCCAATATTTTCTCATGTATTCGCTGCATTCTAGCTTGCATCGGTACTTGGATTTGTACAATGGATTAGGCTGAGTATAATAAGAACCTGGAGAGACAACTGGAAACATTTTTATTAAGAATTTATTTTTTTCAAAGGGTAAGGACCCTGCGCTGATGATTTAAAGTCTTTGGGATTTGGTTTCGACGCTTCGCGTTGCGAATTGAATGTGGGGAGAAGAATGCAGATTATTTTCTGATTGTTTCGAAGATGCTATGGGTGGATTTGGAGCTGTTATGCTCAGAGCATAAACCCTCAGAGCATAACAGTAGGACACCTGTTGTGCTCTGATTCTGTCAGGGATAATATGGATGGATTTAATGGGATTATGGAGGATGTTTTGTGAGCGAGTGCGACCCCCCTTTTTTTCTGATTCTGTCGGGGATAATATAGATGGATTTAATGGGATTACGTTCAAAGTTTTTGGAGCAAGTGCGACCCCCCTTTTTTTCTGATTCTGTCGGGGATAATATAGATGGATTTAATGGGATTATGGAGGACGTGAAAAATTTTGTCCCAAAAGCCCCCTCATGCCTTCTACTCATCTGAGCCATGCTGCACAGCATGCATGTCGCCACCCAGACTCAAACAGCTTCATCAGGTGCGCACTGAGATTCCGATCAGACCCGATCTGCGGAGGCTGATGAGGCAGCAACGCTACAAGGCAGACCGCAGCGGCCCACCGGAAGAGCGAGTGGCGCTGCAGCTGCGTGAAGCACCTGAGAGGCTGCACAGGATGCAGAAGCAGAGTTGATGATGTTTATGGTTCGCCTAGAGCCAGCTATGTAATCACAGTTCAGCTTAGCCATTGCTGCAGCATTAAAATACTGTAAACAGTTGCCATGGCTTATCTGACTGCATCTCTTACTGGCACAAGAGTTGTCCAGCCTGCACTGTGCCTAAATTCACTCGTGGCTGCAGCTGATTAACTTTATGCCTGCAGCCTTAAGCTGAGGGTTCAGACCGAATGGATGCAGCAGAGACTGGGGATGGAGCTGCATTGAAGACCAGCCTCTGCTCTGCATCTTGCAGTCTCGCCCACCGAAATTCGAATTCTATACGGGATTTCTTGGGAGGTTTCTGTAATTCCCAGCGTCTCTCCTGCATCAGTCCGCAGCTTTGAGTCCTGTAGCTGCGTGGGTTAGAGCAAACCCCAGCTAAGTGTTGAAAATAATGAGTGCTTTGTTTCCGAATATCTGAATTGCCGTTTTGTATTGCTGCTCAGTGAGCTCAGTGAGATGGCATCAGCAGGAACTGGAGTATCTGAGTAAATAAACAGTCCAACACATGCATTGCTGCTCAGTGAGCTCAGTGAGATGGCATCAGCAGGAACTGGAGTATCTGAGTAAATAAACAGCCCAACACATGCATTGCTGCTCAGTGAGCTCAGTGAGATGGCATCAGCAGGAACTGGAGTATCTGAGTAAATAAACAGTCCAACACATGCATTGCTGCTCAGTGAGCTCAGTGAGATGGCATCAGCAGGAACTGGAGTATCTGAGTAAATAAACAGTCCAACACATGCATTGCTGCTCAGTGAGCTCAGTGAGATGGCATCAGCAGGAACTGGAGTATCTGAGTAAATAAACAGCCCAACACATGCATTGCTGCTCAGTGAGCTCAGTGAGATGGCATCAGCAGGAACTGGAGTATCTGAATAAATAAACAGTCCAACACATGCATTGCTGCTCAGTGAGCTCAGTGAGATGGCATCAGCAGGAACTGGAGTATCTGAGTAAATAAACAGTCCAACACATGCATTGCTGCTCAGTGAGCTCAGTGAGATGGCATCAGCAGGAACTGGAGTATCTGAGTAAATAAACAGCCCAACACATGCATTGCTGCTCAGTGAGCTCAGTGAGATGGCATCAGCAGGAACTGGAGTATCTGAGTAAATAAACAGTCCAACACATGCATTGCTGCTCAGTGAGCTCAGTGAGATGGCATCAGCAGGAACTGGAGTATCTGAGTAAATAAACAGTCCAACACATGCATTGCTGCTCAGTGAGCTCAGTGAGATGGCATCAGCAGGAACTGGAGTATCTGAATAAATAAACAGTCCAACACATGCATTGCTGCTCAGTGAGCTCAGTGAGATGGCATCAGCAGGAACTGGAGTATCTGAGTAAATAAACAGTCCAACACATGCATTGCTGCTCAGTGAGCTCAGTGAGATGGCATCAGCAGGAACTGGAGTATCTGAGTAAATAAACAGTCCAACACATGCATTGCTGCTCAGTGAGCTCAGTGAGATGGCATCAGCAGGAACTGGAGTATCTGAGTAAATAAACAGTCCAACACATGCATTGCTGCTCAGTGAGCTCAGTGAGATGGCATCAGCAGGAACTGGAGTATCTGAGTAAATAAACAGCCCAACACATGCATTGCTGCTCAGTGAGCTCAGTGAGATGGCATCAGCAGGAACTGGAGTATCTGAATAAATAAACAGTCCAACACATGCATTGCTGCTCAGTGAGCTCAGTGAGATGGCATCAGCAGGAACTGGAGTATCTGAGTAAATAAACAGTCCAACACATGCATTGCTGCTCAGTGAGCTCAGTGAGATGGCATCAGCAGGAACTGGAGTATCTGAGTAAATAAACAGTCCAACACATGCATTGCTGCTCAGTGAGCTCAGTGAGATGGCATCAGCAGGAACTGGAGTATCTGAGTAAATAAACAGTCCAACACATGCATTGCTGCTCAGTGAGCTCTCAGTGAGATGGCATCAGCAGGAACTGGAGTATCTGAGTAAATAAACAGTCCAACACATGCATTGCTGCTCAGTGAGCTCTCAGTGAGATGGCATCAGCAGGAACTGGAGTATCTTAGTAAATAAACAGCCCAACACATGCATTGCTGCTCAGTGAGCTCAGTGAGATGGCATCAGCAGGAACTGGAGTATCTGAATAAATAAACAGTCCAACACATGCATTGCTGCTCAGTGAGCTCAGTGAGATGGCATCAGCAGGAACTGGAGTATCTGAGTAAATAAACAGTCCAACACATGCATTGCTGCTCAGTGAGCTCAGTGAGATGGCATCAGCACGAACTGGAGTATCTGAGTAAATAAACAGTCCAACACATGCATTGCTGCTCAGTGAGCTCAGTGAGATGGCATCAGCAGGAACTGGAGTATCTGAATAAATAAACAGTCCAACACATGCATTGCTGCTCAGTGAGCTCAGTGAGATGGCATCAGCAGGAACTGGAGTATCTGAGTAAATAAACAGTCCAACACATGCATTGCTGCTCAGTGAGCTCAGTGAGATGGCATCAGCAGGAACTGGAGTATCTGAGTAAATAAACAGCCCAACACATGCATTGCTGCTTACAAATTCAGCTCAGAGAAGAAAGCTGGAAATTCAAACCAACAAGAACTCAAAAGAACAAAATCATCAAAGCAAACAACCGGCCTGTAGTTTCCATGACAACGGGGAAAGAAAATTTGGCAAGCAGAAAAAAGCTATTGAGCTGAGCAGAGGATTCTCAATTGAAACTTCAGTAATCAAACTGGCTGTGCAATCTGCACATGAAAATTGTTATTATTGGTGGCAATACTATTATTTTTGAAAAATAAGCACACGTTGTTCCAGTTAGTGAATGAAAACTTCTACATTACGGAAAAGAAATCAAAATCTGATACGCAGAGTATTTGAGCCAGTTTTTATTGGTACTGATATAAAGGCCCAGGGATGCTGCATTCTGTCTGATGAATTTTCGGTGTCTTCATCTTCCAGACTTATTAGGAAATTAGCATTGTTAAAATTCAACATTTTATTGAGGATTTTCTGTTTAAGTTTATCACTGGGAGCACTATAAAACAGGAGCTGAACTTCGATTTCCACCCCACACGGCACTTTGGGCAGGTCCCGTTCTCCTAAGGCATCTTTGGTCTCGCAGTCCTCATCGTTTCGCAGGCCAGTTTATGGTTTTCTAATCTGAACTGAGACAGGGTGCACTTTAATTCTGGGTTGGAAATTTCAACCCAGACAGTACATGCTTTTCGGTTGACCAGTACCATTTGAAACTGTAGTAAAATTGACTCAGCTTTGCAGAGCTCTACTCTTTGTCTACTCTTTCTCTACTCTTTATCTACTCTTTGTCTACTCTTTGTCTACTCTTTGTCTACTCTATCTCTACTTTTTATCTACTCTTTGTCTACTCTTTGTCTACCCCGTGTCTACTCCGTCTACTAGTTGTCTACTCTTTGTCTACGCTTTGTCTACTCTTTCTCTTCTCTTTGTCTACTATTTGTCGACTCTTTGTCTACTCTATGTCTACTATTTGTCGACTCTTTGTCTACTCTTTGTCTACTCTTTGTCTACTCTTTGTCTACTCTTTGTCTACTCTTTGTCTACTATTTGTCTACTCCTTGTCTACCCGTGTCTACTCCGTCTACTATTTGTCTACTCTTTGTCTACGCTTTGTCTACGCTTTGTCTACTCTTTGTCTACTCTTTGTCTACTTCTTGCAATTTCTAATTTAAAACTCAGGCACTGCCAGTTTTCTGGCTATCTTGTAGAATTATCATGTTAGTGAAGAAAAAAGTTTCTAAAAATTGCTCATACAAAGCTGACTGCAGAGAGTTCCAAGGTAAATCTAAGCTAAGTAGCCATTTTCGCCATCGAAGAGCGCTCTGACCGGTTTCTCTCATTTCCTTACACCGAAAAGCGAGCCCAGCAATCGCGTTTTCAGCTTCCCACCCGTCAGAAACTCGTGCTCCAGCAGCTCCCCTGCTGACTTTCTCTTCCTGCGGTCCTTGGTGGTGCAGCGGCTGTAGAAGTCCTGCAGCTCTGCGGACCGGCCGTCCGGCAGGGCGGGGGCGCCCCTCCTGTCGATCAGCTGGGCCATTTCTAAGAAGCTCCTGGCGTTCGCGAACGGCCTCGCGCCGGACGCCATCTGGAAGACCGAGCAGCCGAACGCCCAGATGTCCGACTCTCTGCTGTACTGCACGCTGTCGCTCTCCGACTGTCCCGCTCCGAGCAGCTCTGGCGCCATGAAGTTCAGAGTGCCTTTGGGAAACGGAGTGGAGCCTGAGATGTGGCTGACTGACTGCTCCAGCTTAATTGACAGGCCGAAGTCGATCAGCTTGATTCGGGTCTTGTCAGCACGAACAATTATGTTGGAGCAGTTGATGTCTCTGTGGATCACGGGCGGCTGCTGGCTGTGCAGGTAGAGCAGCGCGCTGCAGATCTGCGAGCGGTCGGTCAGTGAGCAGTCATCATTCATGAAAACATGGAACAGGAGCATCAAGGATGCACAATGCTCACCTGCTCGCTGAAGTCTCGAATCTTTGGCTCGTCCAGCGGCTTGTTGCCGATAAACCTCTCCAAGCTTCGGCCGTCCAGCAGCTCCATGAACACAACGACTTTGGCGGGCTTCGGCTGAGCGATGTGCAAGAACCTGACGATGTTGGGATGCCGCAGTCGGCACAGGTTTCTCTCGCTCTCGACAGCTCTGTGGATCTCCTTGCTCACAGGGGTTTGGTCATCACCGAGCTGCACAGGCAGTTTGAGAGTCTTGGCAGCGCATGTGACGCCCGTGTCAGTTCGAACTTCGTGGACTTTGCCAGAGCCTCCGCGACCGATGAGGCGAACTTTGTCCCAGCGCTCCAGGAACGGGGGGCTGAGGGGATGCGAATTGAGGCAATGAGGGATAATTAGCATGATCTAGCTGTGTGCTGTAGCTGTGTGTGCTGTAGCTGTGTGCTGTAGCTGTGTGTGCTGTAGCTGTGTGCTGTAGCTGTGTGTGCTGTAGCTGTGTGCTGTAGCTGTGTGTGCTGTAGCTGTGTGCTGTAGCTGTGTGTGCTGTAGCTGTGTGCTGTAGCTGTGTGTGCTGTAGCTGTGTGCTGTAGCTGTGTGTGCTGTAGCTGTGTGCTGTAGCTGTGTGTGCTGTAGCTGTGTGCTGTAGCTGTGTGTGCTGTAGCTGTGTGCTGTAGCTGTGTGTGCTGTAGCTGTGTGCTGTAGCTGTGTGTGCTGTAGCTGTGTGTGCTGTAGCTGTGTGTGCTGGAGCTGTGTGCTGTAGCTGTGTGCTGTAGCTGTGTGTGCTGTAGCTGTGTGTGCTGTAGCTGTGTGTGCTGTAGCTGTGTGCTGTAGCTGTGTGTGCTGTAGCTGTGTGCTGTAGCTGTGTGTGCTGTAGCTGTGTGCTGTAGCTGTGTGTGCTGTAGCTGTGTGCTGTAGCTGTGTGTGCTGTAGCTGTGTGTGCTGTAGCTGTGTGTGCTGGAGCTGTGTGCTGTAGCTGTGTGCTGTAGCTGTGTGCTGTAGCTGTGTGCTGTAGCTGTGTGCTGTAGCTGTGTGTGCTGTAGCTGTGTGTGCTGTAGCTGTGTGCTGTAGCTGTGTGTGCTGTAGCTGTATGCTGTAGCTGTGTGTGCTGTAGCTGTGTGCTGTAGCTGTGTGCTGTAGCTGTGTGTGCTGTAGCTGTGTGCTGTAGCTGTGTGTGCTGTAGCTGTGTGTGCTGAAGGAACTCACGGGAGTGCCAGAGGCTCGTTGAAGTAAATCTTGCCGCCGTACCTAAGTAGGCAGTGCGGAGTTTAAAGTTAGAGGAATTCAGGTTAAAGATCATGCTCTGTGCTTCATTTCTTCCTTTTGCTTAAATTACCTATGAAATTAAATTTTAAATTAAATTACCTATGCAAACTTCCTCAATGAAGCTCAGTCAGTGTCTGCTGCCCATTTAAACTACAAAAATGTAAAAATGCCCACTCTGAGCAACTGCAGTCAGCTGCTCAATATTCAATCATAAATTACAGCATAATTTTTATCAATGATAAATCAAAGTCACAGAGACATTCTCAGTCGCCATGGAAACTCACCCACGCAGCAGCTCAGCCAGTTCGCTCTTTCCCTCCTGTGTGGCCAAATCCAGCGCAGTCCTGCCCGGCATGTCCTTCAGGCTCCAATCCGCCCCTGAGTCCAGCAGAACCCGACCGAATGCGGCGGCGGTGGTGGGGGGCGCAAAGGCTGCCGCCATGAGGGGCGTAAAGTCACACAGATCTTCCCTGACATTGGCGGAGGCTCCGGCAGCCAGCAGAGCGGAGGCTGCAGCAGAGTTTCCAGGTCCGGCTGCATGGTGCAGGCAAATTTCAGCCCGTGTATCAGCACATGTGGGATCACCCAGCTGCACCAGCTGCTCCCACAGAGCCTCATCACCGCACGAGCTGTTGTGAGCTGCCAACATCAACGCGGTGTAACCATCTCTGTCAGGCAGGTCGCAGCTGCCGCGGGTCGCCGCTCGCCGCAGCCCCGCCGAGTCGCCCGCCTCGGCCAGCTGCTGCAGTTCCTGTCGATCCGCCTCCTCCTGCAAAGGCGAGCGGGAAATTTGAGCACAGCTGCTCAGCTGCAGCCGCATCGGCACCGCAGATTCCGCTCACCTGGGCTGTCAGGCCGAAGATCCTGCCACCTTTGCTCACAACCAGCCGCATCTCCCTGCAACAGCCAAAATGAGCAGCAAATTTTTCTAAAATATTACAACTTTGACAGCCATTAAAAAGTTTATAGTTCTACAATAGAATTTTGGTAATAAATTTAGATAACTGAATTTCCTGATTATCTGAGCAGCTCGCAGATGGAGTTTCCAAGAAGACTGCAGCAGCTCTGCAACAATCAGCATTGGCGAGAGCGCATCCGACTTCTCACACGCAGCTCTTTTCCATTTCTGCAGCATGAGTTTCCTTCCATCTCACAATGTCTCACAAAGCACTCACGCACAGCCTCCCAGTTCTCCATCTGCAGCTCAACCTACACACTCTCACTGCACACCGAGGCCCTATAGCTTCCATTCTCGACTGAGATCAACCGGCACCCCATTGGCTAGGAGGCAGCCAGCCAATCACAGCTCTCGTCCATCAAGCAGTCAGACAGAGACAAGTTCAGCTGACTGGCTCTGATTGGCTGGCCTGAGACTGCAGCTCTGGCCACCATAGCCAGCCGAATGCTGCAAAACTTGATGGACACAGCAGCGAACTGCTCACTCACCGCTCGATGTAGCTGGCCAGCTCTGAGTGGCCGCTGAGCCTCGCCAGGTCTGACGCCGTCCGACCCTCGCGATCCTTCAGTCTGAGCAGCCGCGATCTCTTCGAGTTTTCGTGCTCCTTGCACTCGTTAAACCTTCTCTGCCTGAGCAGGTGCAGCAGGTGCTTGGCGCATCTCCAGCTTCCAGTCCGCGCCGCCTCCATCAGCGGAGTGGCGCCGTTGTCGTTCCGCAGCCACTTCGCATCGAACGATAGCAGCGTCAGCAGCCGCAGGTGGTCCCGCCGGGCTGCCAGGTGCGCAGCCGTGTCGCCGTTCGCGTCAGCCGCCTTGGGGTTCGCGCCCAGCTCAAATAAGTACAATATGCACTTTTCAGTGTGCACGGGAGTCTCAGGAGCGTCGGCCACCAGCATGAGGACGGTCCGACGAGCTGCATCAGCGCTGGTGACCAGCTGGCGCGTTGCCAGCCGCCGCACCTGGCCGAAGTCACCTTGGATGACGTCGTGAGCGAGAGTCTGGAGATCGGCTGGTGAGGATCCGACGCTTGCCCGGTTGCTGGGGTCCGGCTGAGCGAGTTCCTGCAACTGCAATTGAGGCACTCAAGCTTCTCATTCAAACATGTGAGTGAGTTCCTGAAACTGCAATTGAGGCACCCAAGCTGCACATTCAAACATGTGAGTGAGTTCCTGCAACTGCAATTGAGGCACCCAAGCTGCACATTCAAACATGTGAGTGAGTTCCTGCCACTGCAATTGAGGCACCCGAGCTGCACATTCAAACATGTGAGTGAGTTGCTGCAACTGCAATTGAGGCACCCAAGCTGCACATTCAAACATGTGAGTGAGTTCCTGAAACTGCAATTGAGGCACCCAAGCTGCACATTTAAACATGTCAGAGAGTTCCTGCAACTGCAATTGAGACACCCAAGTTGCACATTCAAACATGTGAGTGAGTTCCTGCAACTGCAATTGAGGCACCCAAGCTGCACATTCAAACATGTGAGTGAGTTCCTGCAACTGCAATTGTGGCACCCAAGCTGCACATTCAAACATGTGAGTGAGGTACTGCAACTGCAATTGAGGCACCCAAGCTGCACATTCAAACATGTGAGTGAGGTACTGCAACTGCAATTGTGGCACCCAAGCTGCACATTCAAACATGTGAGTGAGTTTCCGCAACTGCAGTCAAGACTACAAATATGATTATACTTTTAGTTTTCTTACTTGAACTTTACTTACTTTTTTGTTAGGAAATGGTGGCTTCCCTCGCTCTGCCATGGCAGCAAGCTCAGTCCGTCAGCCGCAGGTGTCTCAGCTCAGTCGCAGGTGTCTCAGCTCAGTCGCAGGTGTCTCAGCTCAGTCGCAGGTGTCTCAGCTCAGTCGCAGGTGTCTCAGCTCAGTCGCAGGTGTCTCAGCTCAGTCGCAGGTGTCTCAGCTCAGTCGCAGGTGTCTCAGCTCAGTCGCAGGTGTCTCAGCTCAGTCGCAGGTGTCTCAGCTCAGTCGCAGGTGTCTCAGCTCAGTCGCAGGTGTCTCAGCTCAGTCGCAGGTGTCTCAGCTCAGCCGCAGGTGTCTCAGCTCAGTCGCAGGTGTCTCAGCTCAGCCGCAGGTGTCTCAGCTCAGCCCGAGAGTCCGGCAGGGCAGCGGGCGCCTCTGCAGCAGATTTTATTGGCCCTGGAGCAGCTGCAGCGAGTTCCTTCTCACCCTGCCTGCTCAGATTGCGGCTGCTTTTGCTGGCTTGTGCGGCCGCCTCTGCCCAGCTTTCTGCCTCTCCCATTGGCTCTGAGGGAGCAGCAGAACTGCCGCAATGTCAGTGCGTGGCTACTAAAAGCAGTCAGTGCGCGACTGCGGATTCTCTTGCAAAACGGATGCAAACAAAATTCCAAAAAAGAATAATATTTTTTTGCAAGCCAACTCCATTTATTGATTTCGAATTTCGAATTAGAAACTTATTTTTTGTGGTGAATCAGATTAGTGCAAACATGTGACGGTGGACTTTTCTTTGTGCCACCCCATTTTTGATAAGTCTATAAATACGCTCGTAGACCTGGTGCACGCCAGAGGGCGATACTTGTTTTCTTGGTTTTGGCTCAGTTAGGAGCCTTGGACAATCAATATCATTCTTACGAGTATTTATTTACAAGAATGCAACATGGTGGCAGCGGTGCGGGCTCGAAGCACCCGTACAACCTGCGTTCCCAAGACGGGGCGCTCGGAGAAGGCTCCGAAGACAATGCTGAAGAAGCCAGCGGAATCCAAGATTCAGCTACGCTGGAGGGCGCGAATCTGATGGAGACAATGAAGATGCTCCTGACGCACCAGAGTCAGCAGCTACAAGAAATGACTCGCGCGCAAGAAAGACAGTCAGCATTCTACCTGGAGCAACTGGCTCGTCAGCAAGCGGAGTTCACGAAGCTCCTGGCCGAGTCTAAGCCACGACCACAAGCAGCGGAGCCCAAGCTGTTTAAGCTGACGGACTCTGATGACATCGAGGCATTCCTAATGACCTTCGAAAGGGCAGCGGCATCGTGTGGATGGCAAAAGTCAGAGTGGACGATTCGGCTGGCACCGCTACTGACGGGCGTTGCGCAGAGCGCATTCCACAGTCTGACGACAGCGGCGAGCGCGGACTACGACTTGGCAAAGGCGACCATCTTAGCGAGATACAACATCGGCGAGGAGACCTACCGACAGCGGTTTCGGTCTTTGCGGAAGGCGCCTGAAGAGACCTTCCAGGTGTTCGCGACAAAGCTGGAAGACCTGTTTGTCCGATGGATGACAGCTGGGCTAGACGAGGATCAGAGAGAGGAACTGATAAGTGGCGACTCCATCGTCAGGCAGAAAGTGCTTCTGGAGCAGTTTACGGACTCTCTGACAAGAGGACTCCAGGTGTGGATGCGAGAGAGAAAACCGAAGGACATCAAAGAGGCTGCGAAACTGGCCGATGACTACGCAATGGCAAGAAACAGCGACAAAAGCGGCGGAACACCAGGACACCCGAGCCAAGAGACCTCTGAGGGGGCGACGGCGTCCAATGCTATGGATAAACAAAGGACGATTCAGACCGCAAAGCCTAAAGCCTAAGATTAGCTGCTTCAACTGCGGAGGCCCCCACAAGAAGTCTAACACCACCAACTAGTAGTCGATTATTTTTTTAAAAATTTCCTTAAAAATGGATGCTCAAAATTCTCTTTATGATCCGAACGTTCCCACAGCACCTAGTGCACCTCAATATGAGCAGCAAAAACTCTCCCCTGTTATTACTTGTAACTCTCAACAATTTCGACTGGTGGAGATTAGAAAAATGCGAGATGACATTGAAAATTTTTCGACTATAGCAATATGCTTCTAGGATCTGTGTCTGTTCTAACTGGGTCTGCTGCAGCTGTCTCAACGTTGCCAGTCATCACAGCCCCAATCGCAATCCCACTCGGCTCTGTGGGTGCTGCATGTGGACTTATTTCAGCAATTACTGGAGCATTAGCGCGAAACAGGCGAAAAAAACTAAAGCAGCTACAGGAGAAGCAAGTAAAAGAGAAAGGGGTGCACACTTCAATCATAGGGTACATTTCAAGGGCAATCGAGGATAAGTTCATTTCAGAGGATGAGTTCAAAACCATTCAGGATCTTTATGAACAATCAATTCGAATGAACTTGAACATGGTCGGTACTGATGACATGAGTCAGCTGAGAAATGAACTCGAGAAAGTTCTTCAACATTATGCGGAAAGAAGGACAACGAGAAGTACAACGAGGAATGCACAATGAGCCCCTATGAAACACAGCCAAGAATAATTTCCTTGTAGGTCTTTCGTGTTTTGGTCATTGCATACAAAACAGTCATGCACAGCTCACCGCAAATATCACTGCTAAGACCTTGGAGAATAAAGTCTGAGCGATAAATTTTTTTATTATTTTTCCCCTTCATATAATTTCTTAGCTCTTCTGGTACTGCCTTCCCATAGCTATCAAAGTAATAACACTTGTGCTTGCGATCAGGATCAATCACCCAGCAAACCCAATGAGATCCTGGCTTATCGGTGGTGTCAAAGTTCATGATGCCGCATTCTTTTCTTAGAGGAAAATCAGGCAGAGTGTCCCTCATAAATATTCCTCTAAAGTTTGGGATTTCCAGTTCGTTAGCCAAATCTTCAAGAAAGTTATTTGTTGTCATTTTTTTATGTCATTTTTAATGAGGTTTATTAAACTTTCTCTTAAACCTAAACCTAATCTCCACCTCCTAAACCTAATCTTCAGTGCCCGAACGGTAGACTGTTGATATTGTCATCAAAAATGAATCTCTTGTTATCTGCACCTGACAGTCCAATCTTCTTTTGCTGAATTGTGTGAATAATATGGTTTTTAGATTGTAGCTTTGAGAACTCATGTGATGTCTTTTTGTTGCAATTCAAGGCGTCTCTGTATTCAGCTTCATTAATTTCCTTCCTAACGACGCGTTTCGGAATTCCCTTTGATTTTTTAATTGGGTCTGACGACTCACATTTTAAAAAATATGACTTTGCTCTCAACCCAATGAATTCAGTGATTATGTCACCAGCAATCTCGTCCTTCATTTTCCCAATCACTTTCTTGTTAGTGGCGTCAAACACTTGATCGCCATTCTGTGTCCTGAAAGATTCATCATACTCAGACAAGTCAAACAAATCTTTTTGCTGCAGCATGTCCTGATAAATGTCTTCTGTTTGAATGTCCATAATAAAACTATCCGTGTCAGTGTATAAGAGTTTCATTTTATCTTTGTACTGCTGCTTCATGTCATAGAAGAACTGGTACATCAAACGTTTTGATTCGTCGAGAACAGTGACACCTGTATAGATCGGCTTGCGCAACGTCACCTTGGTTTTGTAAAATATGATCACACCCAAGTAGCTATTAAAGATATGGAGTTCTTTGAACGTTGGCTTTGAAATATTTGCCTGAATAACAGCAGGCTCTGATGAGGTAACAAGTTTCAGGTTTGTTCTTTTCCGCTCATTCTCAAGAGTCTTGCCATAGACAGAGTTGTTGGCTAACTTAAAGAGGTTCTTGTCAAAGTCGTTGGTTGCTTTGGTCCTAAACTGGGTGTTCTTATCAATGTAGGGTTTCATCCACGCTTCCTCTGTAAATGTAAGAGCCCTGTGAACTTTGGTGACCCTGCAACCAAGTGAGATAAAATACTGAAGCAGTTTGTAATGGATTTTGTAACGTGTCTTGTTGTTTAGATTCTGTGTTAGTTTCTCTGTATGTTCTTTTTCTGTTCCTGACAGGTGCCAAGTTCCATTATTATCATTGGGAGTTTCGATTATTTTCGGGCACTTTATGTTCTCTGGGAAGGGTGGAAAATCAGAGAAATAATCGTGAAGCTCTGGTGGAATGTAAACATCAACCTCATAAATGGCAGCCAATGAAAAGTCCCACTTTAGTTCTGATGAGGGTAGCCATCGAAAATCTCTAACTGGAAGATCTTGACTCATCGCCCAACCGTAGAGATTATTAGCGTCCAAGTAAGTAATGTAGTTTGAGGGCTGCTCCTTATTGTAAGATTCAATGTAGGGATTGTTTGCTTTTGCATATCTATGGGTGCAAATTGAGATCCCCCCTCGCTTTGACGATTCGACAAAATTGTACATGTCAATGTCTGTAAGAAGTTCAATGTACCAATCTGGATCTTGATCCCATTTCATTTTAAGCAAAGATTCCCAGCTAGTGGCAGGCAGAGACACATAATGTGCTGGATCGAGGCCATATGCTGTGTACCAGGTATATCTGAAGGTTTCAAACACATCGGCCAGCAGAAACACATCTGTGAAGAGGTAAAGCAGGTGATACTGGAAGAAGTTTTGACAATTAAAGTAATTATAGACATGCTTCGCGTGCTCATAGTCTTTGTCAGAGATTACAGAGTCTGTTAGCTTTGAAAAGAACTTTTCTTGTGGTGGTAAACCATCTTCAAATACGTGATACCCAGTAATATTTTCATAGGGGTAGAAGCCTTTCTTTCTTAAAAGTTTAAATGATTCATCACTGTTGTTAATTTTACTTGCAAAAATCTTTGTATATGTACATTGTTCATCTTTTAGATTCTTGCTTAGTTCGTCTAGACTGGCAGCTAGAAATTGATATGAATCCTTCAGTCTTATTTTACCTGTACCCGAATTATCCTGTTTAATATCAACACACTTAAACTTCTCCTTGTTCTCTGCGATGCAATCAAGGTGTATGTCTGGAATCATGCCAATTTTTTCAACTATTAAATGCATGTCATAGTTCTTTGCGTTGTGACAAAATATCGTTAGATCATGAATGTTCGATTTTAGCTTTAGATTACAGGTGTTATGCGCTGCACCTCTAAATTTCCCAGTAAAGTGGCAGTGGTCCCTAACGGTGGGGTTTTTAAAATCAGTGCAAGTTAACTGTTTCCTGCAGATGTGGCAATGAGTTGCTGATAGGAAATTGCTTTCATCCTCCTCAGACATACTTATTGGAATAGGTGCTAATCACTCTTTGCAACTCTAACATTCTGGCAATAAACTGCTCCACACACTGCTGTCCAAAGAAATAATTATACTCAACAAGTCCTTTTGTAATAATAAAGGCATATGCTACTGAATTGGGGACATGTCTTTGAGTTTGAGTTTGTTTTCAAGTTTGAGTTTGTTTTTGTTTTTGAGTTTGTTTTTGTGTTTCTGGCATGATTGAGCATTCGAAATCAGCATATACAACAAATGGGAGCTTCTCCATCTTGTGATAGTTCTTAAACCGGAGATACTTCTCTTCAGCTGAAGGAAGAGAGCAGTTGGTCGGGTGATCCTCGCATGATAATTCATGCTCTGCTAGTTTTTCAAAGCGTTCAGGTCCACTGTAATGCTTAAGGCACAAGCGGCAGATGGCAACAGCCTCGTGATGATTATTCAATTGCTTGTGAATGAGTCTTGAAAGATCTTTAACCCAAACATAGTGAGCCTCCTCTAGTAAATTACCAATCACTAGAAGATCCACTTCAGTCCGCCTTTTCCCCTCAGGATCTAAAACGTCTTTGCTACATCTGACCGGTTGAACTTTCTCAGTTTTTTCACTCCACTCAAAGACTGTGATTCTAATTTTGTTATTAAACACCTCTTCCAGCTTTGGGATCTGAGAAATCGCCAAGCCTCCTTTGTCAAACCTGATTCCCTTCTTTTCGCATTCAATGAGATAGTAGTTGAAATAATTTTGATAATTTGAGGTTCTTTCAGGGTGGTGAGGGACACTATCATGAAGAAGTGCAGAAAGAACTGCCCATAGAGCACAGCAATTGTCTTTATTTTTAACATTTATGCAAGCTTTTTTGCCGGCTAGCTTGTGTGGGAGCTCTATATAAGAGGAGGCTTTAAGTGGGTCATATTTCATGACCATGACAGTCGCTCTTTGAATCCCTCCTACGACCCATCCAGAACCTCTGGATGTAAACGCTTCAATTTTCTTAGTGACATCTTGAAGGAAAGGATCCAGTGTGTCTGTAGGGGTGAATGGCTTTGCCTTTGTTGTCATGTAATACTCGAGATGCTCAGTGGGTTTTGCAGGCATATAAAATGCAATCTTGAATGATATCTGTAGTTTAAAGCTCTTGCTTGTTTTGAGTGTGTGATCAACAACTGATTGGATGCTGTCTTTATGGTCGTAGATGTTTGCGGTGGTACCGTTGGTGTCGTTAATTGGGATTGTGTACTCGATGTAATGTTCTGTAAACTTTCTCTGTGCAAAATTAATCTCTTCAATGGCAAGCTCCGACTCTTTTAAATGGATTAATTGCTCTAATTTCTCTTGTTCCTGCTTATTTTGTGGGTACTTTGCTTTTTCACCAGTGAGAGTTTCGTATTTGTTAACTAAGTTGCGACTCCTCTCTTGGTGTTCCTTTGCAGGATTTTGTATAGGCGCATACTGGTTGGATTCTAATTGATTGATGATTTCCAACTGTTTTTCATAGCTTCCCAGGTGACCAGGGTCGGTGTTAAACTTTTGTTTACATGCTTCTCTTAGTAAATTACTTTTGTCTTGAAATGAGACGCCTTTTGAAAAATATTTGTTGACTAAATATTTTGCTGGATTGGCTTTTGGCATTTTTTCTCTAAAATAAAAAAAAAATTTGAGGGTTACTACCCTGATAGAAAAGTTGAACTGTTTCTACATCCTATAAGTAGCGCTTGGTTTATGAAGCTGGATAAAGTGGGGTTTTAAACCTCATCACATGCGCATTATTGTAAACCCAGCATTGTGTAGTGTCATGATAGCTTTGACAATGTCAGACTTGCTTACAGAATTTTCATGCTCAAAATCATCACGATCGGGGCAGCCCTCAGGGCAGTCCTCTCCTGCCTTAATTGTTATACCTTTATCTCTTGCAATCTTTTGCAATTCTAGCCGGTGGGCCTATCATTCCAGCTTTAACAGCAGTTGCTACACCTCCAGCTACACCACCTGCGGCACTTACAGCGCCTGCAATGATCGGAATAAGAGCTGCTAATGGTAGGATTCCTCCTGACTTTTCATCTGTGATGCTGTGTCTTTGTTCATTACACTGAACTATTTGCTGCGTGGGATCGATTTTTACTTTGATACCTTTAATTGATATAAGACCTGGTTTCTTTGATTCAATGATTTTATTGAGTTTATTGATGGTTCTGGTTTCAATCTTTGTCATTTTTTATTTTAATATTTTAATTAATTTCTGTGTCAGCTGGTATCACTAGCAGTTCAGCTCTAGTGAATGACCGCGTGGGGGATTTAGGGTTAAAGGCCTGAGATAAAAAGTAATAGTCACCGGAGTCGGAGGTAAAATGTCTGTCTATTTTATGTACATCAAGGCTGAAGTATGGATCTGTAGCTCTTCTTTTAGTGTCCTTCTCTAGCTCTCCAGGTAGATATAAAAACCGTAGAAACTCAGAGTTTGTCAGTATGTATGGTGATTCAACTCCGGTAGCTTAGGGTAGTTAGAGGTGTGTTTTGTGTTGTGTGTGTTGTGTGGGGTTGTCGTGTTGTTGTCTGTTCTATGAGTTGCCTTAAGTTCGACAGTGTCTTGTTTAATTGCATGGGACGGTTTCAATCCAGTCATGCGTGTGACTTCATTGTTCAGTTGCTCTATAACAGTGGGGAGGCGGTCTGTCCATTTTGAATAGTACTGACCACTTTTTAGTTTCAGCTCTTCAGCTGTCTGCTGCTTAGTGAATAGCCTCTTGGCTAGAGTTAGATTGAATCTTTCCACAAAAGCCTGGTCTCTGTGCAAGTTTGTTCTGCCATAGCGAATCTCTGTGTTTTTCTTTTCCATAAGGGATTTCACTGCACCCATGAATTCCTTACCCGGGTCGGTCATAAGGGTTTGGGGGTGTGTGAGCGGAGAGTTTTTATAAATATCTTGCAGTGCGCTGGCAACAACCTCTGACTTCTTCGTCTTGAGTGGGCGAGCTTCCTTATATCTGGAAGCAATGTCTATTACTGTGAGAGCATACTTGTAGCCCGAGTCATTGGGGAGAAACAGAAGATCTGCTTGGTGTGCCTCATTAGGTTTATAAATACTGAAATGGGGCCTTTCAAATTTTACTGGTGGGAAATAGACTTGAAAGACAGCCTGCTTAGAGAGCCATTTTTCTACTGTAGCTTTTGGTTCCTTACTCAGCTCCATGAGTTTACTAACGGCATTTTTACCTACAAAGAATCCTTTGTCGCTGTAGTAGAGTTTTTTAAGTTTCTGATCTGTCATTTATTTAAAAAGAAAATTTTAAATAAAATAATGCAGCGCTCTGGTGGTAAAATAGATTCACATGGACTGATAGAAAAGCTTCCTCATCCAAACAAAGGCTGGACACTTCCCGGCTATAAATATTGCGGGCCTTTGAATCCACTTGAAATACAGTTAGATAAAAACAATAATCCACATCCTGGGCATGAGCCTGTGAACGAGCTAGACTCTGTCTGCATGTGGCACGACGTTAAATATAGAGATTTTCCTGAGGAGAAGAATCGCTGGACAAAGAAATGCTCAGGAGACTCGACAATATGGGGATTTCACGCGGTGGAAGGAATCGATCGCTCGGAAGCTAGTTAAAGCTGTTATTTTTGGTAAGAAAAAGCTGGGGTTGGGAATGGACGTCGAGGGTGAGTGTTTGGGAAGAGAGGGCGAGTGCACGGGGAGAGAGGGCGAACGCAAGGGAGCCGGGTTTATTTTGTGCGCTCCTAACAATGACTTGGGAAGGCTCTTGAAAGATATGGGGTAGAGAGAGCGCGCGTGGGGGGAGAGAGATTTTCACTTTAACTGAGCCCAGCCGAGGAAGAATTCCGTCTCGAGGGAAGGCCAGAATGCAAACGATTTCGGCCTCGCACGAGGCCAAAATGAAAACGATTTCGGCCTCGGGCGAGGCCAAAGTGAAAAGGATTTTGGCCTTTCTGTTTTTTTAACGCAATTGCTTAATGATTTCTGCAAAGTTATAATAGCTATCGTAATCTTTTACGTAGGGTACTCCATACTTATGAAACCAGTGTCTTTGGAGAGCTAGATTAATATTAGGGACATTGATATCAACGTCGGGCCAATATTTTCTCATGTACTCGCTGCATTCTAGTTTGCATTGGTACTTGGATTTGTACAATGGATGAGGCTGAGTATAATAGGAACCTGGAGAGACAACTGGAAACATTTTTATTGAGAATTTAATTTTTTTCAAAGGGTAAGGACCCTGGGTTAGGGGATTTAAAGTTTTAGGGATGTGGTAGCATGTTGCAAATTGAATGTGGGGAGAAGAATGCAGATTATTTTCTGATTGTTTCGAATATGCTATGGGTGGATGTCAGTGGATGATGTAGGACACTTGTTATGCTCTTATTCTGTCGTGGAGGAAGGAGGATAGGTTAGGAGGATAGGTTAGTGCGACAAGTGTCAGAAGACGGCTCGAGTCCCAGGCAATCACAAGGTACCACTAGTCCAAGTGCCTGGAGTGGAGGAGGCCTTCACCAAAGTTATCATCGATATCAGTGGACCGTATACGAGGACTGCGAGTGGTCACCAGTACATCCTGTCGATTATCGATGCGGCTACTCGATTCCCCGAAGGAGTCCCGCTGCGAAAGATCGACGCTGAGTCCGTAGCGAAGGCATTGGTGGACTGCTTCGTGAGGACCGGATTCCAGAGGGAGATCCAGAGCGATAAGGGTACTAACTTTTCATCAGCACTGCTGCAGGCCCTGTACCGGTGTACCGGGGTCGAGGGCATCCAGTCGACGCCGTACCATCCGCAAAGCCAGGCGTTGGTGGAGAGGTTCCACGGCACTCTCAAGAATATGTTGAGGAGACTACCAGCTCGCGAGAAAAAGAAGTGGGACCAGTACCTACCGTATCTGCTGTTCGCCATTCGGGAGGTGCCCAACGAAACAACTGGCTTCTCCCCATTCGAACTTTTGTATGGACGCACTGTGCGGGGACCGCTAGATCTACTGCGGCAGACCTGGGATGAGCAGCTCTCCGAAGAGAAGAAGGACATCATCTCGTTCGTGCTGGCCCAGAGAGACCGACTGCGGGCTGGCCAGGAAGCGGCACGGAACAGCGAAGAGCTAGCACGGAAGCGTCAGAAACTCTGGTACGACCGGCAGTCGCGGGAACGAGAGTTGCAGCCCGGAGATCAGGTGCTGCTGCTGCTGCCATCGTCATCCAAGAAGCTTCACGCTGAATGGCGCGGTCCCTATGAAGTACTGGAGAGGTGCAGCGATGTGAACTACCGGATTCGGATGGGCCCTGCGACAAACACGTTTCATGTCAACCTGCTTAAGAAGTACAATTCACGAGAGGCGGTTTTGATGCAGCTTCCAGCGGCAGCTACGAGTGCTCCTGAGTTGTCCGAACATCTGACACCGGCCGAGAGAGATCGTCTCCTGCAGCTGGTGCAGGACTTCGCGGGCGTCTTCAGCGAGATCCCGGGCAGGACTGACCTAGTGGAGCACCGTATCCGGACGACATCTGACCGCGTAGTGCGCATCCGGCCGCGACGGGAGCCGCAGGCGCATCGGCAGGTGCTCCAAGAGGAGATTCAACGCATGCTGGACCTCGGGGTGATCGAACCATCTGACAGTGACTACTGCTCCCCGGTCTGTCTGGTGGCCAAGAAGGACGGCTCAGTCCGGTTCACTGTCAACTTCAAGGCGCTGAATGAGCTGGTGGCCTTCGACTCCTATCCGATGAAGAACATCGAGGACCTACTGGAGCGGGTCGCCAAGGCCAAGTTCATATCTAAGCTAGACTGCTGCAAGGGCTACTGGCAAATTCCACTGTACGAGGATTCAAAGCGATTGACGGCTTTCGCGGCCTGCGGCAAGCTGTATCACTTTACTGTGATGCCCATGGGCTTAAACTGCAGCAGCGCGACGTACCAGAGGCTCATGGACAAGCTGTTCCAAGGGCTGGACAACGCGGAATCCTACATCGATGACATCGCCGTGTTTAGCGCGACATTCGAGCAGCACGTCAAGGACCTGAGGGAAGTATTTGGTCGCCTTAAGGCTGCCGGTCTAACGGTGCAACCCCGAAAGTGCTACCTGGGCGGCAACTCTGCTGACTACCTGGGTTTCAAGCTCGGCGGAGGCGAGATCGGTACAAGCGAGGACCGAGTGCGGACAATCACGGCGCTGGCTCAGCCCCGGACCAAGGCTCAGCTGCGATCTGTGCTCGGAGTGCTCAACCACTACCGTCGGTTCGTGCCCGATTACTCAGAAAAGGTGGCGGCCCTGACGGACCTCACGAAGAAGTCGGCACCCGATGACCTGACGGCGGCCTGGGGAGAGCAGCAGACGCGAGCCTTCGAGACTGTGAAATCTCTGCTGGCGAGCGAGCCGGTGCTGCGCGCGCCGGACTACAGTCGGCAGTTCACCTTGGAGACTGACAGCTCGGAGACTGGGATCGGCGCGGTGCTAACGCAAGAGTTCGAGGACGGCATCCATCCCGTGCTATTCGTATCTCGGCGGTTGACTTCGGCGGAGCGGAGCTACGCGACGATCGAGAAGGAGTGCCTCGCCGTGCGCTGGGCGGTCGAGAAGCTGCGGCACTACCTGCTAGGCCGCCGGTTCGTCATCAAGTCCGACCATAAGCCGCTGCAGTACCTGCAGATGGACCACGCCAACCCACGACTCCAGCGGTGGGCCTTCTATCTGTCCGGCTATGACTACGAGATCCAGTACCAGCCAGGCGAAAGCAACACGGTGGCCGATGGTCTCAGCAGGATCTGGGCTAGTGACTGACTAAGTGATTTAGTGACTGACCAAGTGATTTAGAGACTGACTGAGCGATTTAACTTTTATTAAAGTCGTTAGTGGCCAAGTTTGCATTGTTTTTTTTGTAAGACATATCCGAACTTTGCGTGACCCTGCGATTGATTTTTGGCTTGCGATTTTTCCGGCTTCGATCTTTTGGTGGAGGGTGTGACGGTGGACTTTTCTTTGTGCCACCCCATTTTTGATAAGTCTATAAATAGACCTGGTGCACGCCAGAGGGCGATACTTGTTTTCTTGGTTTTGGCTCAGTTAGGAGCCTTGGACAATCAATATCATTCTTATTTATTTAAAAGAATGCAACAAAACATAAACAGCTGGGGCACATTACATTATCGTATTGTTAATTTAGTGTTCTGCTCAGACTCAACTACAAAACTCGAACTGCTACTCAACAGTAGTCAGTGAGTGCTTTCACAAGCCCACAGCTGGAAACTCCACGAGTTCTACGAAATGAGAACGGAGATGAGAGCACTGTGACATGATGATTTGGGAATTTGGCAGATCCAGAAACCAGGAGGCGAATTGCGAAATGAGTAGTTTAGAAATTCACTGAATCAACCGCTGGCCAGCTGATGGATGCCTTCTGAGGTAAACGAAGCCAACATTGATGACCTGCAGGCCTTCGAGGCTTCCTTCGATGCCCCTGCAATCGCAAAACTGAAGCAGAAACGTTTAAAGTTTGTCTCAAGTTTGGTTTTAATCAGAATACCAATGCAAAAATATCTGAAGTCACAGGCAATACTCTAATGCAATCTCTAAATCTGCCCTCCTCCCTTTCCTATCCCTCTCTCTTCCCTTCCCCATCTCCCCTCTCCTCCCTTCCCCATCTCCACTCTCCTCCCTTCCCTATCTCCCCTCTCCTCCCTTCCCCATCTCCCCTCTCCTCCCTTCCCCATCTCCACTCTCCTCCCTTCCCTATCTCCCCTCTCCTCCCTTCCCCATCTCCCCTCTCCTCCCTTCCCCATCTCCACTCTCCTCCCTTCCCTATCTCCCCTCTCCTCCCTTCCCCATCTCCCCTCTCCTCCCTTCCCCATCTCCACTCTCCTCCCTTCCCTATCTCCCCTCTCCTCCCTTCCCCATCTCCCCTCTCCTCCCTTCCCCATCTACACTCTCCTCCAATCCCTATCTCCCCTCTCCTCCCTTCCCCATCTCCCCTCTCCTCCCTTCCCCATCTCCACTCTCCTCCCTTCCCTATCTCCCCTCTCCTCCCTTCCCCATCTCCCCTCTCCTCCCTTCCCCATCTACACTCTCCTCCAATCCCTATCTCCCCTCTCCTCCCTTCCCCATCTCCCCTCTCCTCCCTTCCCCATCTACACTCTCCTCCAATCCCTATCTCCCCTCTCCTCCCTTCCCCATCTACACTCTCCTCCAATCCCTATCTCCCCTCTCCTCCCTTCCCCATCTCCCCTCTCCTCCCTTCCCCATCTCCCCTCTCCTCCCTTCCCCATCTCCCCTCTCCTCCCTTCCCCATCTCCCCTCTCCTCCCTTCCCCATCTCCCCTCTCCTCCCTTCCCCATCTCCCCTCTCCTCCCTTCCCCATCTCCCCTCTCCTCCCTTCCCCATCTACACTCTCCTCCCTTCCCTATCTCCCCTCTCCTCCCTTCCCCATCTACACTCTCCTCCAATCCCTATCTCCCCTCTCCTTCTATGCTTTCCCTCTCTCTACCGTATCTCCTTTTTCCTACAATTTCAGCAATAAGCCACTGAAATGTTGCTGATACGAAGAGATAAGAATTCAATTACGTTACTATAGTAAGTAGTATATCCATACCTTGTTACAATGCACACTATTTTACATTGGCTAACTTCTTTTGTAAAACTGCAGATATTCTTTCAGAGAACAGTGAACCTGCATTGCGTTATGAGAAATTTAGACCAGCCGGGTGCAATATGTTTATATTGATCTGGACACTCAATTTAAAAATCAGAGTCCGTTAAATAACTTTTAATGCACAGATATCTAATTGATTTTTTGGAATGAATTTTCTCTCAGATGTTTTCACTATTTAAACTGAATAAAAATGTGGAAGACTTGGAAAAATCGTTTTTTGTAGAGGCTTAAAATGCTTTGTTGTCATGGATACAAAAAAGACGCCTTTTGTACGTGTTTTGTTCTTAGCCGTCTCTGAGTGTGTGCTCATGCTCATGGCCAGGACTAAAGCTCACTCGCTGCTCCATCAATTGGCTGTCTCCGCGGATGCCAAATGGATGGAGAAGCTGCAACTCAATCGGCAGCTTCAAGAGGCCTCTGATGCAGCGTGCAGTGTTGAGAGCAGTTTTTTGGTCAGCCACTCAATGCATTTTCTGCCTAATCTGCGGATGGGATTTCCGTGGGATTAGGGATAATAGGGAAATTTTTTTGCTCACGACTTGCCAGCATCCGAAGGTGTGTTGTTGATGACGAATTGAATTTAATTTTGTTTCTGCAATGTACGTAGAGAGACTTGAAAATGCTCAAGTCCAGGTCGCTAGAAGGTCATGTCTGCACTCAGTCTTAAGAACAACTCATTTATCGCTTTACCTCAAACAGCTGATGGCCTCTGTGTGCACTTCTGTCTCAAGACTCCGCCACTGAGCGGAATTCAAGAGTGAGTACAGGTGCGCTGCTCAGGACTGAAGCTTTATGCTTGCACTGTTTATTCTCGCAAACAATGGTAGGCATTGCAGTTCAGACTGTCTCTGCTCTCAGGCTCATTGGCTTTTTGTCTAGTCTTCTTTCATGCAAAAGAAGAAGAAGACTTTACTTGCAGCAATTGTTGGCTTGCTGCATGCTGAAATGGCATTTCTTCTGCCTCATTTTTTGTATGATCCACGGGGCCAACCCCCAAGGCACAGAGGGTGTACATGCCTGATGGTTAGACAGTCAGGGCCACCGCTGTACACCCATTCTGAGCGTGTGTGAGTGCCTGCCTGCGTGCAGTATTGGCGCGTCTGTTAGCGCTCGGGAGTCAGCGGAATGGCAGAATTTTGCCCCAGAGCTGGTTGCGAGACCATGTCGCTGAAGGAGACCATGTCGCTGAAGGAGACCATGTCGCTGAAGGAGACCATGTTGTGGAAGGCGCTACGCCATTCTAAACTTCGCAATAGCAATCCGCCTCTCTCAAAGTTTGTCTCCTCTCTGCTCTCTTCTCTATAATCTCCTTTCTTTTCTCTTCTCTTCCTTCTCTCATCTCCTCTCAACTCCATTCTCTCTTCTTCCCTCTCCTCTCTTCTCCCCTATTCCACTCTTCTCTCCTCTCTCACCTCTTCTCGCGTTAGATTTTCCATCTGGCCCTTGAGGTATAAAAGTGTACGAACGTACAAACTCCTAATCCCTGAAAAGCTTGCATAGGCTGGGGCGCAAGGCCTGTCAGGGAGGTCTGCTGAGCAGGCAGGAACTCGGGCAGCCAGGAATCGTGCAGGGACAGGTTGGGCCCGAGGTAGTTGAGCCGGTCTCGGTTGAAGGCCGGGCAGTGGCAGACGAAGTGCAACTTGGCATTTTCGTTTTCAAGGTTGCAGAAGGGGGCGGAGTTCGTTCCTGAGCTCTAAAACTCGTAGTTTTCATAGAACCTTTCTGCTGTCTCTAAGGTAGTATTAAAGGTAAATAGGCTGTTGTTTACGGCTTAAATCAGATATATTTCTTTTTTTAAGATTCTCTTTTTTAATCTGATGAACAGTTTCATTGATAAATAAAATATATTTCCTAAAATTCTTTATACGACATGTTTTTTCAACGTACGTCATGTCGGCATTTTTATCTACCTCAGCGGTCTGGTTTTCGAATTCCGCTCTTTTGAGAGCCATTAGAGGTCTTATGTTTGTCATTAAAGATTGCGTTCTGTATGTATGAAGCAACTGCATTCCGCCTTTAACATCTGTGACGAGCGAGTCACCAATGCGACCTGTTGCGTCGTCGGCAACTCCAGCTGGCAGGCCTCATCATCCGCAATGAGACAGAAGGAGGTGCCTGCTTGGTGACTCACGGTGCCTCAGATTTTTATTTTCGTGCTCAGCTTTAATCGTGCCATGTCCCTGAATATCACGTGTTCCCTAAACTAACGTTTTTATTTTAGAATCTACATGCCTATGAGATATTTGTGGAGAAATAACAAAAAAACGATTTTATCGATTAGATAAATACGCAATATTTTTACAATCTAAATTTGCTCCACTAGAATATATGAAATGTTTGAGTTTAGAACTGAGATGTAGAGAGAGCCCTGAGAAGGCCGGGGATCTCATTCCTGTCTCTGCCACTCCGAGGACAGCCTATACGGCTCGATGCTGACACAATGATATCTGAGTGGCTGTTTAAGGCTTGAACCTGGAAGTACGTGAGGGAGTGAGCTATAGGTGAGCTATAGGATTGAGTAGGATGGAGAAGAATGGGCTGTTAGCCAACCAGAATTATTGGTTCTGCATTTTGGCTCCTAAAATAAATGCTGCATCACATAGAGGGGAAAGGGGAGGGGAGGGGAGGTTCGCCGCAAGCTCCCATTCGCCGAGGCCAGACAGACGGACAGAGACAGGCGGACAAGCGGCGAGAGGGCGATAGAAATGAGAAAGTTGCCATCGCCTGGCAACCCAGCCGGTTTCGCTGAGATGGTCCGCCACTTCATGAGAAGCTGAGCTAGGCGACCTCCTTTCCTCCATCGCCTTCTCTTCTTCAATTTTGCTGGCCGTACATCTTAGCCGTTGAATTGTCTGGAGCAGGCTGACAAGAGACGCGCTGTGAATCTGACGTCACGCCTCTCCGGTTTCTTCCGATGCCCGTGGCCAGCGCTGCACGCCTGGACTGCCGCTGTTAACTGCAAGAGAGCCGCCTGCAATCAGTGTTCGCCTTGAAGCGATCCGTCCGTGATGTCCAATACAGGAGGACAGAACTCCACCACCAGGTCTATGGTGGCAAAGGTGAGTGGAAGTCTGTGCATTACCGGTTTGTGTAATTGATATTTCGGCGGAAAGGCGGAAAGACAGATCAGATAGATAGATAGATAGATAGATAGATAGATAGATAGATAGATAGATAGATAGATAGATAGATAGATAGATAGATAGATAGATAGATAGATAGATAGATAGATAGATAGATAGATAGATAGATAGATAGATATATTGACTGAAAGAAACGTAAACTGAATGAAAGCAATCAGATCCAATTTATCTTAAGTAAAAGTTCAACTGCTGCTGTGCTGTGTCTTTGTTCCCCCCAAGCTATGCTTTATTCTATCTGTCAATCATTTCTCGAAAAAAAGAGAAATAAAAACTTACATCAATCGGTCTCTGTCTTTGGATTTTCATTTTCAATATAAATATTTTCGCAATCAAAGAATAAAAAACTACATTAATATAGAGATTAAGTTTAAATATCCATCAATTGCTTTCACTTTCGAAGGCTGAACTGCAGTGTCTCTGCAGGTGCCAATAGGGTTGACAGAAGTGTTTAAACACGCGGTCCCACTGCCGCCTCTCTCTTTCCTCTGAGACCAGAGAATGCAGTGGATGGTGCTAGTCTAGCGATTAGTCTGTCATTTGCTTATAAAGTTATACGAGTACTAACTGCGTTCTGAATATGATTGACGTAGTCGTAATATCAACGTTCGATGAGCGTTATTAACCCATGTTAATGAGTGGGTCAAAAAGGGGATGTTACTGGCAGTTGTAGAAGTGTTTTGAGTGAGTAGCTAGTGAGTGTCTGATTGAGTGACTGAGTAACTCAGCTACTGTGTTGCTGAGTGAGGGACTGATTGACAGAGTGAATGACTTAGTGAGTGAGTAAGAGACTAAGTGAGTTTCTGAGTTAGGTATTGAGTGGCTGAGTGAGTGATTGAGTTACCGAGCTGCCGGCTGAGTTTTTGATTTGCTGAGTGAGGGACTGATTGACAGAGTGAATGACTTAGTGAGTGAGTAAGAGACTAAGTGAGTTTCTGAGTTAGGTATTGAGTGGCTGAGTGAGTGATTGAGATACCGAGCTGCCGGCTGATGGTATGTAATACCATCGCTGAGCACTTCTCTGTCGTTAACTCGTGGATTAGAAATTTTGATGACGAGTTTGCGATTGCGAGGTCCTGTGTGCGAATGCTGCATGTGCTATTTTACTTTCCCTGTGAGCTGCAGGACCTGCATGTCATCCACTTTTCCTTCTTATGAGAGTTTTGAGCTGGTAGCTGAGTCTTCAAAGTGCGTCCCGACTCTGAGTGAGACTCTGAATAATTTATTCAATTGGAGACCGGATCTCGGAGCAGCTTTTCTCTCTTCCTCGCTTCCTGCTAAAAAAACCCTGATCCCACAGCAACTCGTATATTTGTTCTCCTGCTGTACTCATGGGTAGGTCTCGGCGGGCTAAGGTAAATTTAGATTTTCAGAGGCCTGAATTAAGAGTAGAATTACCGATAGTCGCTGGGGGAGACGGACGGACTTTTCAACGGATTCAGTGTCATTTCCTGCTGTGGCCCTAATAAAATATTTGTCAACGCATCTGGCATTGACTGACTGACGCTCTCTGTGTGTTGGCAGTAAAAACTTATTTTGATGATAACGGCCAATTGTCAATAGAAATTGGACGCGTTCTGCGTTCTGAGTTTTGCTTTCCTAATCAAGACAGAACTGGAGTTTTATTGTCCCAGGTGTGCTGTGCCAGTGGTTTGGTGTGGCAGTCCTACTGAATGTGCTGAAGTTGTTTTTAATCAAATTGTAATGTTGTTTCAATAATGTTTTGGTAACCCTGATACCTGTTCTGGTTACCATGATACCTGTTCTGGTTACCATGATACCTTTTCTGGCACCTTGATACCTGTTCTGGTTACCATGATACCTGTTCTGGTTACCATGATACCTGTTCTGGTTACCATGATACCTGTTCTGGTTCCCTGATAACTGTCCTGGTTCCCTGATACCTGTTCTGGTTCCCTGATACCTGTTCTGGTTCCCTTATACTCGTACCTGTTCTGGTTACCATGATGCCTGTTCTGGTTTCCCTGATACCTGTTCTGGCACCTTGATACGTGTTCTGGCACCTTGATGCCTGTTCTGACACCTTGATACCTGTTCTGGCACCTTGATACCTGTTCTGGCACCTTGATACCTGTTCTGGCACCTTGATACCTGTTCTGGCACCTTGATACCTGTTCTGGTTCTCTGATACCTGTTCTGATATTCTCAGAACATACATGTAATCTGGCTTACAGGTAACTGAATATTTGCCTAATGGCCACAAACTTTTATTTTCCCACTTGGATAGTGGCGCACCTTCTACTACACTTGATTTGATCGTCATACTAGAAGTGTATCGGGAGAAGAATAAGAACACTTTCTTGTTTCTGAGTCGTCACAAGGTTTCATAGATGCTCTTAGCTAACTGACCGGTCTAATTAAGAAACTGGACAATTATTTTATCAAGAGAACCTGCTGTTGAAATACGCTTGTATTCACCATTTCTAGAGTGTTTTTCTCGCACCTGAGTCCAATCAATTTGCTTTTTCTTTTCTGCATGTTCCGTCTAAACAGTTCCAGCAATTGATCTGGGGACAAATGGCCAGTAAGTGATGAAGCCCTTCTGTGATTAATTCAAGTCGACTTGATGTCGCTAAAATGCAGCTGCTACCGGATATTGCATTCAAATTTAATTGATAGTTGAATTGACATCTGCCATCTCTTTACTTGAGTGTTTTCGACGGTTGCCTGTCCGGCGGATCGGGAAGGATTTTTAGTCAGAAGAGTGAAGTGCAAAGCTGGTTGCAAAGCTCGCCTGGACGCAGTGGGACCAGAGCTGAGAGGCAATATTCTGCCCATTCCTCTGACGAGTACAGCGGCCCTGACTTTCTAATCGTCAGAGATGTACACTTCTGTGCCTAAGGGGTTGGCCCCATGATTTTTTTGTTGAGATTTTCGTCCTTCACTTCCAGCAGCATGTGTTGATCGCAGTATAATACCAGTTCTCTTGCTACATTACTTTCTACTTTTCAATTGTCCAATGGCTAATCCATGCTTTAGCTATCAGACCTCAGAAAAACTGATTGATTGACTGATTGATTGATTGATTGAGTTGACAGGGCATGGGAAGTCGGAAACAGCGAGGCCTGTGGGATTCAACTAGGGCAGAGTGCGTGAACGGTTCTTCTGTCCTTCCGGAAAGAAAAGCTGCTTGAGTAGGTAAACATCCTGTTAATGATAAGTTAGTAGTAGACTTAGCATTTGTTTAGTCGGAAATTTTTGTCTGGCGACAAGGTAGCTTGAAACAGAACACACCTGGGATGACATTTATCTCCTAGGATGAGATTCATTGGGTGAAGTTTTTACTCTATCAGTAATTTTATGGGGTGTGATTTCAGTTCTATCAGTGATTTCAGAGGTGAGACTTCAGGGGTGAGAGTTCAGTTCCATCAATGATTTTAGGGGTGAGACTTCAGGGGTAAGAGTTCAGTTCCATCAATGATTTCAGAGGTGAGAGTTCAGTTCTATCAATGATTTTAGGGGTGAAAGTTCAGTTCCATCAATGATTTCAGGGGTGAGAGTTCAGTTCAATCAATGATTTCAGGGTGAGAGTTCAGTTCAATCAATGATTTCAGGGTGAGAGTTCAGTTCAATCAATGATTTCAGGGGTGAGAGTTCAGTTCAATCAATGATTTCAGGGGTGAGAGTTCAGTTCAATCAATGATTTCAGGGGTGAGAGTTCAGTTCAATCAATGATTTCAGGGTGAGAGTTCAGTTCCATCAATGATTTCGCACCTTCTACCAACGAGAGCTCTCTTAGACTCTTCCAAGAAATAAGCCACGCTCGGAGCCTACAAGCCGGTGGACACCAGATTTGGATGAATTAAAGAACTAGAAATCCCACCTGCATATTTCGGAAATTCTCAAATCCTCATCTGCTTTCTCGCACCAGCAACTGCACCCACAACCAGGTGTTGTCTGACAAAAAAGTATTTTTTCTCTGCTTAAAATTTTACTCCCTTTCCTTTTTCATCTCATTGTCAGTCGCAGGAAGCAGCTGAGCCCAGCAGAGTCGGTTTGGGAGAGAATCCAGCTCCATCTCTGCTCTCAGATTCTCAAAGCTCCTCTCGTTTTTCAACGCTGCCCCTCTATCCATGCCCAACCAAAGAAGGAAATCTGCATTCGTCAATGCGCTCAGATTAACAATTGAGAAAGAGCAGACCGCCTTCCCTTGAAAAAAAGCCGGAGCTGGTGCAGCATCGCATTGTGGGGGGGGGAGGCACTCTGACTCGCATTCACTCGCTCTCTGTTGCCAAGGCCTCAGCTGTGTGTGCGTTGGGCGGATGGCGCATGTAAGGCCGCACTTTTTCCACACGGCGAGGCCATCCATCTAAGGGATTTGGCCGTCGTGTCTTGGCGCCGCGGCTTCTCTCAGACCCACCCGCATTGCTCAGCGTCATCCCGCAGCCGGTGTGAGCAGTTGCTCAGGCTCGCATCAGGATAAGCGTCCTAGGCTGCATCAGCACTCTGCACTATTGTACGGAATGCTAGCGCCTGTGCTATTTAATACGCATGGAGATTATAAGTTCATTAGGTACGTTTTCATATAAAAATGGGAATTAAGCCAGGTTAGTTCAGAGGTGATGGCTGCCGGGAGAGCTTGATGGCTGCCGGGAGAGCTTGATGGCTGCCGGGAGAGCTTGATGGCTGCCGGGAGAGCTTGATGGCTGCCGGGAGAGCTTGATGGCTGCCGGGAGAGCTGTGATGGCTGCCGGGAGAGCTTGATGGCTGTCGGGAGAGCTGTGATGGCTGCCGGGAGAGCTTGATGGCTGCCGGGAAAGCTGTGATGGCTGCCGGGAAAGCTGTGATGGCTGCCGGGAGAGCTTGATGGCTGCCGGGAGAGCTGTGATGGCTGCCGGGAGAGCTTGATGGCTGTCGGGAGAGCTGTGATGGCTGCCGGGAGAGCTTGATGGCTGCCGGGAGAGTTGTGATGGCTGCCGGGAAAGCTGTGATGGCTGCCGGGAGAGCTTGATGGCTGCCGGGAGAGCTTGATGGCTGCCGGGAGAGCTGTGATGGCTGCCGGGAGAGCTTGATGGCTGCCGGGAGAGCTTGATGGCTGCCGGGAGAGCTTGATGGCTGCCGGGAGAGCTTGATGGCTGCCGGGAGAGCTTGATGGCTGCCGGGAGAGCTTGATGGCTGCCGGGAGAGCTGTGATGGCTGCCGGGAGAGCTGTGACGCAAGTAGGTTTATAGAAATAACGTTTTTTCGTGTTGAAACTCACGGCATTTCTATGTTATCCCTTGTGCTTAATAGTGTGCACTGGTACGTATCAAGCACTCAAAATGTGCTGTAAACTTAGCATTTGGAAGCCATAAATAGAAAATTGAGACAACGGGTTTGCACCTAGAAAGCTCGTAGAGTTGAAGCCGAGTGCAGTAAGCAGAAATTCAAACGGCACTCTTGAAACCGGTTGACGGGTTTTAATATCCGCCGCCTTAAATAACGCACGGCGGGTCCCGGCTGCCTCGCCTCACCTGAGCTCCAGCCCGTCTGCTCAGGCTGAGAGAGACGGGGAAGACTGCAACGGGCAGAGAAATTAGTTGGAGGTAAAACTGGGAAGCGGAGCAAAGAGTGGACTTTTAGCAGCTCTGCTGGCTGGGGAACAATAGGCGGAGGGAAGCTGAATGCATGTAGCTGGGCCTAAGTAGCTATTGAAGGCCTTACACGTTCTACTTTATTTACCTGGCTGCCAGCCTGAAGACTGTCTGAAATCAATTGTTTTCAGGCCAACGTGTAATGGCATAGAAAACTTTACTTTTTCCCACCCTATCGGCTATCGATGACTGCAGCGTGCCTGTGACGTGACAGGCTCCTCCAGCCTTGCAGCAGCGTGGCGTCATTACCAGCGGATTGGTGGATGAAAGTGAGGTTTGAAGAGTTGAGAAGGAGCACCTGAGTATTTAGCTGGGATGGCTGCTGCTCCAGTTGGGTGGCCTCTGTATGGGGATTCGCGAAATTAAAATATTGATTAATTGAGGGTGAAACTGCTGGTCCAGGCTCAGAGAAGCAGGAAAATTAATAGTGCATTTCAGGTGAAAGCTTTCAAGAAAGTATCCAAAATTTTCAATAAATTTCACAATCGGTTTTTTAGAAAGTAAATCTACCAATTTATTTATAAAGTTGGCTGATCAATGGTTTATACCTGAATATAAATCCGCTGGCTTCGTGACTGCATTGGCCCAGACTTTGCAGCATGAATTATTTTGTGCCGGAAGTACTGGCAGCAACTTTGATGAGTTTAGTGGTTGTTTCTGCCTAAAAGTGCAGACAATCCAAAGCGCTTACCCACTCACCCACTGGAAAAACCATATAAAATGATGATGCATTAAAAAACTTGAAAAAAAAGTTTGCACTGACAAATCTCCAAAAAGCATAGAAGCTGCTCCACCGCTGGGACCCAGTTTGAAGGGTTTTTCACCAAATTGACGTCCTGTGCGCACCCTGATGCACTTCTAGCGACATTGTCACACAGCCGGCGAGAGGCATTACTGAGCAAGCAGCACACAAACGCGCGGATACGTACGGCAGTCACACGCACAGGGCGCACACTCACACAGGAGTGTACAGCGGCCCTAACTTTATTAATCATTAGACAAGTGCACTTCACTGTGCATTTGCACTTGTTGGAATAATTCTAATCTATGAATTTATCATCAGGAACTTCGTTTGAGCCTCACAGCTGAATACCAGAGTTCTTAGCTAACAAAATTTAGTTTTCAAGGCTTTCTTTCTGTCAGATCTTGCAAGGCACCAGCATCCAGGCACGTTTGTCTGAGTAATATTCAGATTTTCAATCAACGTGGCGCTCCCATAGGTCCTTCGTTGCTGAAGTCTTTGAATTTTGAATCGTTATTCTTGAGCACTAGATTATTAGAAGATTTTTTTATTAGCTTCGCCGTTAATTATAAATAAAACTGCCAGACTAGTTGGCTGAAAATTTAATTTTTGCAGCTCGCAATTTAATTGGAAACCAAGCCCCAATTTCAACGGCATTTCGAGGCTGCTGGACCGATGAAGGCACTCTAATCTGTTATTAGGAATTATTTTAAATTGCTTTTATTTTCTGGGCCAGGGGTTCAACAATAGATCTGCAGAATTGAAGGCTGTTTTTTTGCTTTTAGCCGCAGCAGCCAAGCATTGTTTTGCTGCAGAGAGTCTGACGGCGAATGGAATTGTTACCAATTTATTTATCGTCATCGGAGAGAAAGAGGGGAGTTATGGGGGAAGGTTAAGCGTCTAGGAGGGCAGCAGTGCAGAAGGAAATAAGCAGTGGATGGATACAGAATTTAAAACGCACTCAAGGCTTTTGCAAAATCACCTTGTTATCTTCTTTGATTGACAAATTTTTTATGCACTTGTCAACATCAAAATTACTGAAAAAAATATGTGTAAATGGCAGTAAGTTGTAAAACTTCAGTAGTGCTAGGTGACAAATGAAACTAAGGACGCCGAAATGGCACTAAAAGTAGCTGAAATGGCACTAGAGATCACTGAAATTGCACTCATAGACGCCGAAATGGTACTGAAGGTCGCTGAAATGACACTAATAAACGCCGAAATGGCACTAAAGTCGCTGAAATGGGCACTAAAAGTAGCTGAAATGGGCACTAAAAGCCCCCGAAATGGCACTAAAAGTCTCCGAAATGGCACTAAAAATAGCTGAAATGGCAACAAAAGTCGCTGAATTGCATTAATAGACAGCAAAATGGCACTAACAGACGCCGAACTGGCACTAATAGTAGCTAACAGTAGCTAAAAGGCTAGTCTCGAAATGAAAATCCCTGACAGATGGTGATCTTTAACAGTTCATCGCACCTGGCCACCATTCGCACCTTGCATGTGCATAATTTTACTAAGCTTCATTCTCATCCAACACTCCAGCGGCTGCTTTTCCGCCAGCCGAAGGTCACCAAGGTGTATCCGGACTCCGAGTCTCAATCAGGTCCCAGCGGCAGCAACGGCAAATCCGGCAGCCTCGGTCCGCTGTCCACTGAAGCGGCCAAGGGCACCAGAAAGCTGCTGGCGAGCTTTGACTCGGACGAGAGCGCCTACCAGAGCGGCAACAGCAGCCCAGCCGCCAGCGGACCGCAGCCAGCGACTGTCGGGGCAGACGAATCCGCGTCCTCGACGTCGACTGTGACCACCGTCGCCTCGGGAGTGTCGCCCAAGTCGGCCCTGGATCGCCTGACACCGCTGGACGCGGAGACTGGCGGCGCGGCTGGCAGCGAAGGTACGGCCTCGCTTGGCTGCATCGAGCTGCTGGGCGAAAATCGCGCCGTGAAGTCCACGGAGGACTCCTCTGTGCAGGACCAGGAGCCGCAGCAGCAGCAATGCCAGAATGCTCAGAAATGCAACTGCGAGCACCCGTCCAATGGGCGACTGGGAGGCCGGTGTGTGCACTTCTCCAACGAGAACACGGCCTCGGACGCAGTCAGCGAAGTTGATGCTGCTGTGGAAGACGGCGCAGATGAAGAGGGAGACAACGCTGCCGAGGCGGAGTTCCGCGACCGCCTCAAACGTCTTTTCGGCCTGCAGCCCCGACGAAGCGTAGACGCCTCGGCCTCGGTCGTAGCTGCCGACGCCTCTGGCTCAGCCGCATCCATCGATCCGGACTCGAACGTCGACCTTCGCCAGCTGCAACAGCAGCACCGAATGCACTCGGCGGCACCTCAGTCCCGATCTCGCCGACAAAGCCTCGCCGCTCGCATCTTCGGCCGCCTGCCAACAGCGCTTGGTGGTCGAAGACGTAGTGGCGACTCCGGCGGAGCCGGCTCGGTGACTGACCTCGGCTCGGAGGCGACCGGCTCAACCACCGGTGGCCCGTGCAGCGTCTGCGGCGAGCCGAACTGCGAGACCCACGCCGAAATGACCGACGGGTGCTGGCCAAGGCGGCACATGCGGCTGATGGGCTGCTTCAAAACCATAGAGGAGCGAGAGCGAGCACAGATGCTTGAGAACAACCTGGTTGCCAGGGTAACCACTATAGTGGTGGTGATCATCATTCTGGGCCTGATCATCGGGCTAATCGTGTTGGCCAGTACAGCGAAATCTTCTTCGTCTGGATCTACCACAGCGACAACATGGATGACGACTGCAGCATCGACAACTGTGCAGTCGACCACTGCAAGCACGAATGCGACTGGTTAAAGTGCACCCACAGGCTGCACTATTCCCCTACTATTAAGTTCCGAACTCTATTTACACATGTAGATTTTATTCCCGAGAAGTTCAATATTATGTCGTCATTAGTCTTTCTGTGTCTGTTTGTCTGTTTCTTCGATTTGGTTTCAATAGCGTCTAGTCATTTTTGTTTAACTGGGTAAGGAGTTTCGTTGGAAAGAAACTGTACTTTTCCGTTGTTTACCTGTCCGTCTAGTGCAGAGTCAATAGAGCAGTATTCCCTTACGGCCCGCGAGACACTCTACTGACGCGCATTAGTCGTCAGTAGACAGATGCACATTATTTTTGCTTTGTTTTTACATCGCGTAAAAGACAATTTCGATTGGCTGTCTTGTTTGCGTGGCTTATGTCTACTATTTTTCTGCATTATCTGCGTTTAATTTTAGCACAAAGCAACCTTGTATAAGTCGTTACTTTTGTCCCAGTGAGAGCATGCTTCTATCTAGATGCTATAATACCGTGTACTGTAATGCTATGTACATACTGTAAATCAGGTTCTGCAGTTGCTATTATAGCTTTTGTCTCTCGAAAATTTGTTTATTCGATAAAGCACTTGCTATTTTTTAGGTACGAGAGTATTTCACTCATGGGATTAAAGTTTGCACACTTCAGGTACAAATCAATTTATAGGACAACAATATAACGTATTTAATGGAAAAGTTTTCTGCGTTCAAAATATCTTACAAGCAGATCCCGCGCGCTTGTTGAGGCAAATGTTGCAAAAAGACAGATTGGCCATGTCTGGGCGATATTGAAAAGCTCTTATGGAAGATCTAAGCTCCATAGGCTTAAGGTTTTTCTTTGATCAACGATGAACTTGTCAGAGTTTAAGACTGCAGCCAAGGACGCCAGAGTTGTCAAGGTGATAAGAGTGGAACTACCGCTCAACACATGGCTTTAATACACGGGCACAAGAATGTGGCAAATATCCAGCTGCAGACCATAAGTAAGACTAAGTATCTAACCACAGAAAATGTTTGCCTGAAATCCCTCGTAAACATGGAGTGGATCCGATGTTAGACAAGCTAATGATCTGGTGGGAGAGATCTGGCAAACGACTCGATACCCCCAGTTAGCTGCTTCTGAGGGATGCGAGAGCCTCCGCTTGGCACTGAATGGGGAAAATAAACCTTAAGAAGTGCGGGCCAAAGGCGTGCATTCCGAAACCTCTCCTTCCGTGGCTGACTCGTGGCCGGAGGAGGGTTATTTTGTTGTTTTTGCTGTTGTCGTAGTTTTTGTTGTTGTTGTTGCTGTTGTTGTTATCGTCGTCGTCGTTGTTGTTCTTGCTGTTGTTATTGTTGTTGTTGTTGTTGTTTTTGTCGTTGTCGTTGTTGTTGTTGCTGTTATTATTGCTGTTATTGTTGTTGTTGTTGTTATTGTTATTGTTGTTGTTGTTGTCGTCGTCGTCGTCGTCGTCTTTGTTGTTTTTGTTGTTGTTGCTGTTGTTGTTGTTGTTATTGTTGTTATTGTTGTTGTTCTTTTTGTTGTTATTGTTGTTTTTGTCGTTGTTGTTGTTGTTGTTGTTGTTGTTGTTGTTGTTGTTATTGTTGTTGTTGTTGTTGTTGTTATTGTTGTTGTTGTCGTTGTTGTTGTTGCTGTTATTGTTGTTGTTGTTGTTATTGTTGTTGTTGTTGATTTAGTCTGGGATTTTTCATGCCGTGGCTACTATCCTCGAATCAAAGTACTCAAGTCAACAGGTTTCAATACTCAAAAACACCATACCGCATGTGTTTCGAGAGTTTGCGCCAGAAAAATACGGACCGCAATTGAGAGTCAGCACCACCTTCTTGGAGAGAAGACTGTTACGAAGTCTGACATCAGAGCATGTAAAAAAATTTTGAACAGTTTAAAATAGATATAAAATTGCCTTGAATAATAAATTATTGTACATATTTATTTGTGTGAAGAACTAGTACTGAGACACAACAATTGGGGTTGATCAGGTTTTAAAAAGAGATTTAAAGAACATTCAATGCTTTGCCAAGAACAAAACTTAGATTAACACTGCTTACTAATATGATGGACAAAAAGTAGTATAATGGGCATTTTCATGTATCAACAGTCAGTGCAGCTCGAGATTAAAATGACTTTGAAATGGATATTAATTTTTCTAAGAGAAACCTACTGCGGCACAAAAAATATAACAAAGCAAATGAAAAAAGTATATTTTAATGAAAAACCAAGCAGACTCGAAAATAAATTGCCATGCTCTTGCCGTCAGGTCATTCAGAAAATTGGTCGTCGAGAAACGTACACACAATAAAGGGCAGTTGAAGTTTTTACGGTAGTTCTTGGAAATGTTTTCAAAACGTTTTGTTTGTTTTTTGCCATAAATATTTTTTTTCGACTTTCTTTAAACCTAGAAGCAATTTCCAATAGCAAACGATCGGATTTTTGTTGATGAACCAGCTGAGTCAGCTCACAGGTCGGTGGCGATTAGGCCGGAGGTCTGCGGTGACGTCACGGGATCGCCGGACGATGTCGTCGGCATGCCGCTGAACGAGTTCTGGCCGCCCAGCAGCGGCTCGGAGTGCTTTGAGCAGCGTCGGCCTCCTCCTCCTCCTCCGACAGCGCCGCCACCGCCTTCCCCGACGCCTCCACCGCTGCTGCTTTCCGCGCTATCGTGCCGTTGCTTCGAGCTCAGTTTGAGCCGCTTCTTCCAATAAGCCTTGCCCAGCTTCTCGGAATGATGAGCGTGAGTGGCGCCCTCGGCAACCAGTTTGCGCATCCGTTTGACCTTGCCGCCTGCGAAGCTGTTCACCTTGGCTAGCAGGGCCTTGGTGGCGTACTCCTGCACACTACTCTTGGACACGTGCACAATCTGCGAGTGGGAGTAGTATAGCATGAAGTGGTTCACCAGGATGGGCACCGTGAAAGCGATCAGCAGGAGGCCGCTGAGTGCGCAGGCTGAGCCAACGATTCGACCTGTAATTGTTGAGGTGGTGCCAACACCGATGGTCAGATGGTACACAAAGTAGGTCAGGTGGGTCCAGTATATGTCAGAGACACAAAACTAAGAAAAAAAGGTTATCGAGAATCAAAATGAGTCAAAGGTGGTGCCAAAGTGGGTCAGGAGAGGGCCGCAGCTCAGTGGTCTAGGGTAGCGCTCTCCTCTTGCGGTCCAGGCTCGATTCCAAGTGCAGTCGCATTAATTTGGGGCTGAATTGGAATTTCGGCTTGGCTCTGCTCGTGCAATTAACGCCCTTAAGGGCCAACCCCCAAGGCACAGTGAAGTGTACATGTCTACACTGTTCGGCGCTTGTGTGCCTGCTCAGGGGAAGTCGGCGGAATGGGCAGTAATGCCTCTCGCCGGTTGTGTGACAATGTCGCTGAAAGTGCGCCAGGGTGCGCATGGCCACTGGCTCTAATAAAAAAATAAGTGGGTCGGGAAATTCCAACGTTCTTCATTGGAGGTCAGGGGTCAGGGGCACGCTTTGGTGCTCACAAATGCCACACATCCAACATGCATCTTGTGGAGAGCTCGGGAAGACATTGAGTTCGATACAAAGCAGCAAATTTATCATCAACCAGGTGCACCGATTTTTACCTTAGCCATTTCACCTTGAGGTGATTATTCAAGAGATCCTTAAAGGCTTACAGATCAACTCGGTAATAATACGTATAGTATAGACGAAATTCACAGTCCGCACAAGTGCTACTGCACTAAATGAACAGTCGTGCGTTACTATTTTGTGAATTCAGCTGCGACCAAACAATAAAAGTTATGACTGATGATGAAACATTAACACGTTCGACATTTTTCGGGATAAAGTTTTTAGCTAATCATAGATTTTTAAAGTCTAGACTTCGTATTTTATCCGTGGACATTGTTGCAGAACTGTTGCAGTAAGAGCTAACCAGCCGCCGAGACTTTTTCAGCTCTACTGCGATGCTAGCGATTAAGCCTTCCATTACTGACTGCAGCCGTAAGTGCACGATCGTAAACGCGGGCGAAGGGGTGCAGGGGAGCTTGCCGCTGCTGCCTCTAGTTCGAAGGCTTTCGAAAATTGAATTTTTATGATGGTGAAAAGCTTGTATAAGTGTCATGGAGAACTAGGTTAGAACGAATAACCTGGATTAAGCAACTCCGCATTCTATGCATTTTAGGAACGATGGCTCAACCATAACTGGAGATTCCTTTTGGCTTGTGGCAGTGTGATAGCGTAGCACAAGACCTGCCGGAAGTTACTGGCAGGTAATGATAGATTTTTATCAGAGTCAGTGCCTGTTTGCACCCTGGCGCACTTTAAGCGACATTGTCACACAACCATCGAGAGGCATTACTACTGCCCATTCCGCCGACTCTCCTGCTGAGCAGGCACACAAGCGCGTGGATACGTACGCAGTCACACACACAGGCACACACTTATACAGGAGTAATGAACACACTGAGTAATAAACTTTATTTATCATTAGGCATGTGCACCTCACTGTGCTTTGGGGTTGGCCCTCAAAGCCGTTAATTGCACGAGCAGAGCCAAGCCGAGATTCCAATTTAGCTCCAAAATTATTGCGACTGCACTTGGAATCGAGCCTGCGCCGCCAGCACATCAGACCTCCATGCTAGACCACTGGGCGACGGCCTATAGATAAGCTGCAAATAAAGTACATGTAAATTTTGATCTTGTACAGTTACTATTGTTAATTTCCCTAAAGAAAAGGATGTTCAAAGCAAAAAGATTCGCTATGAAAGCTGGCTATCGAGCCTAAGATATCAGATCCACTATGAGTTCTTTCTCAAAGCATCTGAGCGACCCTCCAATGAGTCACAGAATTTCAGCGACTCCCCCAATAAGCCTTGACTACTGCAGGCTCAGGTTTCTGGTTCTCCTTCGGAGAGTCAGCATTCGGAATGAAAGGTGAAAGATTTCCAACCTCAATGTTTTATTTCGTCGATGCTGCTTCAATCAGGTCTGCTATCTGCCACTAGAAGCAGTGGCGCACTTGACCCATAAGCTGGCAGCCTTCAACAATCATAGGGCATTTTCTCTCTCTACGTTTTTCCTCCTGTCTACAGGCCCCGGTTGGTGCCAAATTTCAATGGTCTTCTGTTTATCACATTTGCTGGTGGTATATACGAGATGGCGCCTGTCTGTCCGCTAGTGCATTGTGATGCTTGGCCGAATTGATCGAAAAAGTAAGAGAGGGTAGCCTTAAAGTGCATTTCTTTGGCGATGTTTTTCTTCCGATTTTGGTAATTTTTTGGTAATTTGGTAATGTTGAAATGCAGTGGAAATTGGGTAGATGATGTATCTGTGTGCCGATGAAACTGGGTACCTGGTGAGGGATCTGGGTGTACCTGGTCAGGTATCTGGGTGTACCTGGTTAGGTATCTGGGTGTACCTGGTCAGGTATCTGGGTGTACCTGGTTAGGTATCTGGGTGTACCTGGTTAGGTATCTGGGTGTACCTGGTCAAGTATCTGGGTGTACCTGGTCAGGTATCTGGGTGTACCTGGTTAGGCATCTGGGTGTACCTGGTCAAGTATCTGGGTGTACCTGGTCAGGTATCTGGGTGTACCTGGTTAGGTATCTGGGTGTACCTGGTTAGGTATCTGTGTGTACCTGGTCAAGTATCTGGGTGTACCTGGTCAGGTATCTGGGTGTACCTGGTCAGGTATCTGGGTGTACCTGGTCAGGTATCTGGGTGTACCTGGTCAGGTATCTGGGTGTACCTGGTCAGTTATCTGGGTGTACCTGGTCAGGTATCTGGGTGTACCTGGTTAGGTATCTGGGTGTACCTGGTTAGGTATCTGGGTGTACCTGGTCAAGTATCTGGGTGTACCTGGTCAGGTATCTGGGTGTACCTGGTTAGGTATCTGGGTGTACCTGGTTAGGTATCTGGGTGTACCAGGTCAGGTATCTGGGTGTACCTGGTCAGGTATCTGGGTGTACCTGGTCAGGTATCTGGGTGTACCTGGTCAGGTATCTGGGTGTACCTGGTCAGGTAATCTGGGTGTACCTGGTCAGGTATCTGGGTGTACCTGGCCAAGTATCTGGGTGTACCTGGTCAAATATCTGGGTGTACCTGGTCAGGTATCTGGGTGTACCTGGGCAACAAAAGTTGTGTCTCACCTGGCCACGTCTGCGGCACCAGATCGCCGTATCCAACCGTTGTCATGGTAACTAATGACCACCAGAACCCGTCAAACATGGAGGTGAATCTCGAGTCGGTGCCCTGCCGATTGCACTTGGAGCAGTCGGTGGCTCCGCCCGCCGCTCCGCCCCCTGCGGCTGTCTGACTGTCGGATTTCTCGCAGAAGAAGATCAGAGTGCTGAAAAGCAGAGTCCCCAGAGCGACGAACACCCCCATGAGCATGAGGTCGCGGAAGGAGGTGCGCAGAGTGTAGATGAGCACTTGCAGACCCCGGTAGTGCCTGCCGATCCTCAGCAGCCTCATGAACAGGGTGATCTTCAGGAAGGCGATGTACTCAGCCGGTCCAAAGTAGCTGCTGTCGGAGAATTCCACAATGCCGCAGAAGAACTTCAGCAGCTCGTTAATGTAGAAGGGTAAAATTGACAGAAAGTCAATTATGGTGTAGTTATTCTTGAAATAGGCCAGCTTGTTCTTGCAGCAGATGAACCGGACGCAGAAATCGAACGTGAGGGTGCCGAACGCGATCCAGTCTGGAAAGGTCAGCCAGTCCACTTTGATCTTGGCGCTGGCGTCCGTTCGGTTGCCGTACCAGGCGGGGTGCTTGGCCGAGTAGAAGGCCACCTCTCCGGGCGTCATGGGTCGCTGGAATCGTTCCGAGGTGCTGGCCACGAAGCTGAACACCGTGTACAGCACCGTGACGCTCAGGATGACGGCGTACACGGCGGCTGGGAAACTCGACGAGGGATGATCGAGAATCTTCCAGCAGCGTTTGCGCAGAGCGATCAGGGCTTCTTTGATTCGCTTGCGCCAGCCTTAATGGGATATTTTTGAGTGTATAAAATTGATATTTTTTGTATTTTTTATTATTCCATTCTATTTTTTCTTCCGGCTGCATTAATATTCTGGCATCCGTCAAATTTCAATATCTCTTGACAATCGGCTGCGACTGCACTTTTACCCCTCTGTCCCGTTTTCTTGTCTCTCCCCTCTCGCTGCGCTGATTGGCTGTGGCTAAACTTCTGAACCCCCCCTGTTTCGATTTTCTTATCTCTTCCCTCTCTCTGCGCTGATTGGCTGTGGCAAACTTCCACCCATCTGTCCCATTTTTTCTGATCCCACGTGTTTCACTTGGAGCTATTGAACATGCATGAATTTGTAAGTTACACCAGAAAGACATCCCCCTACCGTGTGCCTTTGACAAATCCTTCGACAGGTGCTCCTCAAGCTCCACGCTGTTCGGCAGCAGAAGCGGCTCGCTCTCCATCTCCTCTTTGAAGAAATTTTCAAACTTTTTCAGACTGACCAGACGACTTTTAGTGTCCATGAGGTGCGAGACGCAGCAGTTCTGTATTTCGATGACTGACTGAATGCCCCACAGAGCCAGTTCGCGTTCGAGCAGGGGACCGCAGTAGTGATGAGGCACATGAAGCTCGCCTAGGTTTGCGGGTGAGTTGGGTTGACTTTTCTCATTCCTCAGTCCCTAAGTTGTACGAGTTTATGACTCGAGAGTTTTACTAGAGAATCTTCAGGATTGAGTCCTTAGGTGGGAACTCACCGTATCGGCAGTACCACAGCACAATCTTGAATATGGCCGGGTCCCTATCGAAGTAGTACTCTTGCTGAGCGGCCCTGTAGATTCCATCGTGCAACAGTTTGTCGTAGATGTACCTCTGGTTCAGCAGAGTTGCCCGCAGCACTTCGAAACGCGTACCGCTGATGTTCAGTCGGATCAGGCCCAGTACGTCCAGATTGTCCAAGTCAAGCGACTCGGCGCACTCCAAAGAGTTCTCGTCGATGAAGTGCAGATTCTCGAAGTCCGTCTTGGACAGCTCGATCAGCTGCTGACGCTGCAGGTCGCTCAGCGAAGGCATCCTAGCGCGGCTGCTTCGCCTGCCGGCTGCAACCAAAATGATCGCAAACTGATGAAGCAGAAATGATACTGTAGGCAAGTATTGGTTGTTTTTGCTGTGGCAATAGTTCCACCTTTCTGCCCATGGGAGAGGGCTACATGTCGGTTTTTGAAGAGCTTGGTTGGGGGATGACGGCTGATGGCATGCAAAATATCTTGTCTAACCCCGTGAAACGGACTGTAACGATGCAAATACGGAGCGCTGGAACTTGCGGGACCTGGTAGCACCGAATCGCCTTCGAAAAATACCATTAGCCAGTTTTTTGTACTCTCCGTGAATCCCAGAATCCAAGGTTCGACTGGTCTCCCTCTCTCTCTCTCTCAGGGTATTCAAGGTGTTCACTTTCTGATCTGTTGCAGAGAGTTTTTTTTTCGCCAGCCGCCGCCACAGGAAAGAAGCTGTTGACGTTTCTGTCACAGCTGCCGCGCGACCACCCGAAAGTGAATGAAGGAGTGACTGGCAGGCATGGGCAGCGGATCCATGTCCCACGGGGTCCGTATGAACTCCTCACTGGCTGCTTTGAACAGCTTGAACCGCTGGTGCTAAATTTTCCCTGTTGCATCTGCGATGACATGACTGATAAACCAGCAGCGATTCCGTTTTTTTCTTTAAAACGATTTATCTTAGCGTAGATTTGTGGTTCACACTCCTCGCAACGCAATTATTTTTTTACCGAACTGACCTCCGATTAACTGTTGGAATGCGCTGTACAAATGACTCCAGATTTTTTTGGCGGAAATAAAATACCTTTAGTGACATCTTGACAGCTCTTTTGCATACACCATTTAGAAATACAGAAATTTCTTGTTAGCCATGAAGAATCGTGAAAATAGAAAAGTTGGTAACAGTTCAGTCGACAAAAGTGCAGTATTTGAAGTAAGGACCAATGTTCTCTTAACAGTTCACGGATTGAGCAGAACAGGAACGACGTCAGTCTATTTGAGAATTCTGAACATATAGCCGGATTGACTTTTCTTTTAAGACGCTTCCGACTTCAACTGCAGAGGAAAGTTCATGACGATTGTTCAAGCATGTGGCAGTCTAATAATCTTACCGTGTCCGCGATCTCTGTTACCGATGCTCATTCCCGAGATGCCGCCGCTCTGGCAGTACATTTTGGCGCAATTGAAAAAAGAGCTTTTATTGACAGCTACAGGCTGTGTTTTTGTTAAAAAAAGATTTACGCCGGTCAGGATTGCATTGAATAATCGAACAGTCGACTCCAAGGGCCAAATCTTTTTCTCTGGGAGGCGGCAGAAGCCACGTAGGCAATAAATAAATCCCAATCGAGCTAAATTGAATCCCAATGCGTCTTAGGCCGGGGACAAGATCTCGTCCTATCCCAATTCATTTCTGTTTCCCCTCATTTCTAATAATATCTTCAAGCTGATGCGGATCGATTTTTGTGGCCTCAGCGCAACACGAGAGAGGGTGGGTGATGGGGGAGGGATGGAGAGGCCATGGATGCTGACTGGGGGGGGGGGCGTGGTAAACGTAGATTTTTCGGGAAGAAAGAAGGCATTTAAAAGTTGGGATTCAAGGCCAATATCGGGCAAGCTGGGGTATTTATAGGCCATTAGGCCAAATTTGAGGGACAGATTTCTTGAAAGCTTTTGCCAGGCAATCATCAGTTTGATCCTCCCAGCAACTTGGCATGACTGAAAAGGCTCGAAAAGAATCCACGAATCGCTAATTAATTGGTCAGGCATGGTCCGAAAGCTGATTGATGCCTGAAGTTCTGAAAGTACTTTTATTTATACTGCCTGGGTTGAAGTTCATGTACAACAAGGATAAACGGATGGTCCAGTGAAGGATAGCACAATAAGATCTGTTCGAACATTTTGGACATTTATCTGCCACAAAAATCATAAAGTGGCTACTTAACAGTAGTAGTAAAAATATACTGAACGACATTTTACCTCTACCAGAAGCGCTGCTCTCCCCAGCCACGCTGCTCCTAGCCGAAGCGTTGCCCGCTCCGTCGCCGTCAAACAGCACGCTGACGCTTTTCTTGCGCGCCCGGAAGATGTTGCCGATGCTCGGCCGAGGTGCCAGGTTAAATCCGATGCTGCCTCCGCCACCACCTCCGCCGCCGCCGCTGCCATCGCTAGCGGGCACCTCTAGGGAGCTTCGAGTTTCCCCAGTGCCACCGCCGCCGCCGGCACCGCCTCCTCCAGCTGTTGAACTGCTGCAAAAGTCGTCTTCGATCACAATGCCGGGATTGGTAGCGACCTGCGGCTGTGGTGATGCCTGCGACGAAGAGGACTCTTGTTGCTGAAGCTGCTGCTGCTGCTGTTGATACTGTTGCTGCAGCAGCTTCTTTGTAGCCGCCGCTGCGGAGGCTTGCGGAGAAGATTTCCGCGAAATAAACAACGGTCGGTGGAACTTCTTGCCAGCCGACAGGGAGAGACGCTCCTCACTACTGGCGCCTCGACTGATCGGACGATCGGGATCGGAGTTCGTTGGTGTGTGTAAAAAGTGCGCCATGCTTCGGCTGATGAAGTGACGCTGTCTGGAAAGTTTTTGAGCATCTGGGCATTTCAGGATTTTAAACAGTTGAGAGGTACTTTAAGTACCTATCATATTTTGGCGTCATGATGAGTAAGCTGTGGGGTTTCAAGTTGTAGGTCTAGACGTTTAGAGTCGATTAATAAGTATCGGTAAGTATTTCCTAGTGTCTTTAGGCTTTTTGGATACACTAAAGAGTGAGCACTAAAGGTTTTTTCCTGCTATGTTTAGCTTGTGGGTACAGTAAGTGTCTATAAGCTTGTCCTGGTGTGTTTAGGACAAACCTTGTTGGTACAGTAAGTACCTATAAAAATGTATAGCAATTCATAGGTTTTGGGTACAGTAAGTGCCTAGAATTTGTCCTTGTGTGTTTAGGTTGTGGGTACAGCAAGTGCCTAGAATTTGTCCTGGTGTGTTTAGGTTGTGGGTACAGCAAGTGCCTAGAATTTGTCCTGGTGCGTTTAAGTTTTGGGTACAGTAAGTGCCTAGAATTTTTCCTGTTGTGTTTAGGTTGTGGGTACAGTAAGTGCCTAGAATTTGTCCTGGTGTGTTTAGGTTGTGGGTACAGTAAGTGCCTAGAATTTTTCCTGTTGTGTTTAGGTTGTGGGTACAGTAAGTGCCTAGAATTTGTCCTGGTGTGTTTAGGTTGTGGGTACAGTAAGTGTCTAGAATTTTTCCTGTTGTGTTTAGGTTGTGGGTACAGTAAGTGCCTAGAATTTTTCCTGGTGTGTTTAGATTGTGGGTACAGCAAGTGCCTAGAATTTTTCCTGTTGTGTTTAGGTTGTGGGTACAGTAAGTGCCTGTAGGCTTGTCCCAGTGTGCTTTGGTTGTGGATAAAGTAAGTGTCTATAAGCTTGTTCCCTGGTGTGTTTAGATTGTGGGTACAGCAAGTGCCTAGAGTTTGTCCTGGTGTGTTTAGGTTGTGGGTTCAGTAAGTGCCTAGAATTTGTCCTGGTGTGCTTAGGTTGTGGGTACAGTAAGTGCCTAGAACTTGTCCTGGTGTGTTTAGGTTGTGGGTTCAGTAAGTGCCTAGAATTTGTGCTGGTGTGTTTAGGTTGTGGGTTCAGTAAGTGCCTAGAATTTGTGCTGGTGTGTTTAGGTTGTGGGTTCAGTAAGTGCCTAGAATTTGTGCTGGTGTGCTTAGGTTGTGGGTTCAGTAAGTGCCTAGAATTTGTCCTGGTGTGTTTAGGTTGTGGGTTCAGTAAGTGCCTAGAATTTGTCCTGGTGTGTTTAGGTTGTGGGTTCAGTAAGTGCCTAGAATTTGTCCTGGTGTGTTTAGGTTGTGGGTTCAGTAAGTGCATTTAAGTTAGTGTATTCGTTCAGTCTTTTGCTGAAAATCTATAACTAACCTGTCAGTGTAGGATCAATTTACAAAACTTTATGGGTCCATTTAGTTATTTTCTCAATGTAAGACGGAAGTAGTTTCGTACGAGTACAAAAGAATAGTTGCAACCCAGAGGCAGCAGATGGTTCCTTTCAAACCTAAAAGTTGACAAATTAGGAATTGTAGCTTTTTCTAGCTCTTATTTGCTACAGCTATAGACGACTAACAACAAATTCACTCGAGGTCGAACACACGCTAGCGATAAAACTTGAGTATACTTTTTAGCTTTCCAAGTTTGCTCAGTCAATACCAAGGCTTGTGCTGAGAGGCTTTTGCTTAGCTGAAAGATCTCAATTCGAGGTTGTAAAAATACTGCCATAGGAGTCAAATCAAGCAAGACCCTGAGACCCAGCAGTGTGGGGTTGCAATGCGGTCATGCAAGTGAGTCGGGTGATCCGCTAAGAGAAGACCAATATCGATACAGCAACAGTTTTCTTTGGAGAAGAGAATTTATGAAATAATTATACTTTACACTTGAAGGCTAGCAGGCTACACTCTGCACTCTATCCACGAATGTGGATTGATATACAGGTGTATAGGTATATACATGTACAAGTACGTGGGTACTTTTCGATGTGGAAGCATAGCATGCACAATGTATCTTTCAACAGAGTTATATCTCTCCAGAGAGTATCCAGCGTTAGGCTTGAGCTGAGCGGGCTTAAATAATCAAACACTCTCGGAGGACCAGATTTTGGAACCGACTGGGACCGACTTCCTCAGTTTGAAATGTCTGCTAGATACAGGAAACCAGAACTTTCTGGATAAGCTTTTCTAGTCAATGTTTGCTGTGCTCAGAAAAGTTATTGATGATCCGATAGAGGGACTGAGCTAACCTTTTTTGGACAGGCTAGCTCATGAATTATTGGCTGTGTACTTTCAACTGACTGGCGGACTGACTGACTGACTGACTGACTGACTGACTGACTGACTGACTGACTGACTGACTGACTGACTGACTGACTGACTGACTGACTGACTGACTCACTGACTGACTCACTGACTGACTGACTGACTGACTGACTGACTGACTGACTGACTGACTGACTGACTGACTGACTGACTGACTGACTGACTGACTGACTGACTGACTGACTGACTGACTGACTGACTGACTGACTGACTGACTGACTGACTGACTGACTGACTGACTGACTGACTGACTGACTGACTGACTGACTGACTGACTGACTGACTCACTGACTGATTGACTGACTCACTGACTGACTCACTGACTGACTGACTGACTGACTGACTGACTGACTGACTGACTGACTGACTGACTGACTGACTGACTCACTGACTGACTGACTGACTGACTGACTGACTGACTGACTGACTGACTGACTGACTGACCATATTACTGCCCAACCATATTATGCAGTCGTACTTACGCTCAGCAGACCAAAAAGATATGAAAATGAGATGAGACTCCTTTGATCAGTTTCCATCACTCTCTTGCCCTACCCAATTCTTCAATTGCTACGACTTTTGCAGAGGGCTGACTGAGTCCCCAGCTTGAGCAACCTGTGCTCATCCGGTTCATGCAGGCGTGAAGTGACCCTCCCAGGCACACAAAAATATTTGCGCCATTCATATTTTTAGATGAAAGGCTACAGTGAGCTGAGGCAAGTGCGCATTCCTGCCTAAAGTACAATAATTTGTTGTCAAAAGAGAATTGAACTCTTCTCGATGGAAGCGAGTTGTCAAAAAATTACGACATTGATTCCATCACTCGTAAAATCTAAGGATTAGTTTTTATCAGCTGTGTTTGTCTATCGAGTTCTGCTGCTGCTATCTGGGGCACGGATTTTTAGACATGTTTTTTTATTTCCCTCATCAATAAAATTCAACTCATTCGGTGTTGCTTCGCAGAGCTGCTATAAGGGCGATTCATGAGGGTTTGGGGAACGCTGCATGCGAGCTGCCTTATTTCTGTTGTTATGCGTTTTGTGTCGAGAGTAGAATCAGTGTGGAGGGCTGGGTAACGTTGACGGGGTGACGTGGTGTCAGCGTGACATGGGTGACAGAGTGACAGGGTGACAGGGTGACAGTGTGACAGAGTGACAGATTGACAGAGTGACAGTGTGACAGAGTGACAGAGTGACAGTGTGACAGTGTGGCAGAGTGACAGTGTGACAAAGTGACAGTGTGACAGTGTGACAGAGTGACAGTGTGACAGAGTGACAGTGTGACAGAGTGACAGTGTGACAGTGTGACAGAGTGACAGTGTGACAGAGTGACAGAGTGACAGAGTGACAGATTGACAGAGTGACAGAGTGATAGAGTGACAAAGTGACGGAGTGACAAAGTGACAGAGTGACAGAGTGACAGAGTGACAGAGGGAATGGATGACAGGGGGAAGGGTGACAGTGTGGCGAATTGAAGGAGTGAACAGGATGCTTGGGTCACGGATATAGCAGGGTCACTGACAGGGTGACCGGCACCCCAGAGATAACAGTGCCTTGAATTCAAGGCCGCTCAGCAATGGCAGTCACCCAAGAGAAAAGAATTTACTCACCTCTTAACCGCAAAAGTCCCAGCAGCTAACAGTCAGTCTTACTGTTTTATAAATTTCTAAATTGGCTTAATATTTCTTCTTTAATAATTATTGACCTGTAGATTAATGACGGCGACGAAAAGGGATTTCCAAAAAAGAGAGTAGGAGAAGTAGATTAAATAATCTTCCCCAACAGAGGCATGATGATGAGGCAACAAAAAGAGGCTGGGAGGCGCTCAGACTTCAGGAAGTGCCGGTCTAAGGGGTAATCTATCTAGGATTAGACCGGTTCCAGAGACAGATCTGGGAGCACGAGACACACAGCGGGATAAATTTCCCATAGAAGGCTAGCTTTTGGGATTTAAAATGCGGTGGTGGACGACTGCTCAGACCCAATCAGAATTGAGATCGGTCTACCCCCTCGATCCGACTCCCCCAATTCTTGAGGGAAATGAAGAATGAATCTTAATTGATAGTGGGGGATTCGCCTTTGTATCGCATTTTTTCCTTTCGCTTTGCTGAACTCCATGGGCTTTTGTTGATCTTATCTGACCAGCCGTTCGAGACGAGTCAGACAAATTTTTTTTACTAGCTTTATTATTTTCCAGAGGTTATTGTTGAGGAGATTGAAGTCAACTGGGTTTGGAGTCAGAGATTGGAAAACTGTGCAAGTTATGGAATTCAATGTACTGTGATGCTCACAATAGTATGAGACACTGAAGTGAGGCCGGGTCTGTGCAGGGATTGAAAAAATTTTCAGAAGAGAGAGGCAAGGGTCTGGAAAGGGAGGAAAAGGAAGGGTCCGGGAAGGGAGGAGATGGAAGGGTCTGGGAAGGGAGGAGATGGAAGGGAGGAGATGGAAGGGTCTGGGAAGGGAGGAGAGGGAAGGGAGGAGAGGGAAGGGAGAGAGGGAAGGGTCTGGGAAGGGAGGAGAGGGAAGGAAGAAGATGGAACGGAGGAGATGGAAGGGAGTAGATGGAAGGGAGGAGAGGGAAGGGAGGAGAGGGAAGGGAGGAGATGGAAGGGAGGAAATGGAAGGGTCTGGGAAGGGAGGAGATGGAAGGGAGTAGATGGAAGGGAGGAGATGGAAGGGAGGAGAGGGAAGGAAGGAGATGGAACGGAGGAGATGGAAGGGAGTAGATGGAAGGGAGGAGATGGAAGGGAGGAGAGGGAAGGGAGGAGAGGGGAGGGAGGAGAGGGAAGGGAGGAGATGGAAGGGAGTAGATGTAAGGGAGGAGAGGGAAGGGAGTAGATGGAAGGGAGGAGAGGGTAGGGAGGAGATGGAAGGGAGAAGATGGAAGGGAGTAGATGGAAGGGAGGAGAGGGGAGGGAGGAGAGGGAAGGGAGGAGATGGAAGGGAGGAGATGGAAGGGAGGAGATGGAAGAGAGGAGATGGAAGGGAGGAGATGGAAGGGAGGAGATGGAAGGGAGGAGATGGAAGGGAGGAGATGGAAGGGAGGAGATGGAAGGGAGGAGATGGAAGGGAGGAGATGGAAGGGAGGAGAGGGAAGGGAGGAGAGGGAAGGGAGGAGATGGAACGGAGGAGATGGAAGGGAGTAGATGTAAGGAAGGAGAGGGAAGGGAGGAGAGGGAAGGGAGGAGATGGAAGGGAGGAGATAGAAGGGAGAAGATGGAAGGGAGTAGATGGAAGGGAGGAGAGGGGAGGGAGGAGAGGGAAGGGAGGAGATGGAAGGGAGTAGATGTAAGGGAGGAGAGGGAAGGGAGGAGAGGGAAGGGAGGAGATGGAAGGGAGGAGAGGGGAGGGAGGAGATGGAAGGGAGGAGAGGGGAGGGAGGAGATGGAAGAGAGGAGATGGAAGGGAGGAGATGGAAGGGAGGAGATGGAAGGGAGGAGATGGAAGGGAGGAGATGGAAGGGAGGAGATGGAAGGGAGGAGATGGAAGGGAGGAGATGGAAGGGAGGAGATGGAAGGGAGGAGATGGAAGGGAGGAGATGGAAGGGAGGAGATGGAAGGGAGGAGATGGAAGGGAGGAGATGGAAGGGAGGAGATGGAAGGGAGGAGATGGAAGGGAGGAGAGGGAAGGGAGGAGACGGAAGGGAGGAGAGGGAAGGGTCTCGAAGGGGAGGAGAACACTTCTAGAAAAAATGCAAAAATCAAATAAATTCACCAGCAAGAAAACTTATTTTTAGCTGATTTAACAGGTGTCATTGAGTAACTTTTTGACAAATTCCACTTGTTGATTGACAGCCATGAAAGCAAGGAATATTATTAGAAAATCGTACCCCTATTCTGACTTGTTGGAGCCACTGAAAATTGGAATTACTGAAGGCATGCCCATGTTACTGACAAGATGTTGCTAAATAATTTATGCTAAGCGCATAGAAAATGCGGGGAACCTGATCCTGTGTAAATCGATATTATTGTTCCAAGAATGATTTTTATAAAAGTACCTTTTTTAAAATAATGTTGTGTAAGATACGCGATCGATAAATTGAATATGCTGAAATATTGAACTGATAGGTAAGTTAGTAAATACATACATGTACATGTACATTTAAAGTAACTTGTGCCACATCACTTTCTGACTAGAGAGAGAGGACAGAGTGACCAGATAGAACAGGGCAAAGTGACTAGATAGAGAGGACAGAGTGATCAGATAAAGACATGAGTGATCAGAAAGAGAGGACGCGAGTGACCAAAAAGAGGAACAGAGTGACCCGATTGAAAAATACAGAGTGACCAGAAAGAGATGACAGGAGTGACCGGATAGAGAGGACGCGAGTTTCCAGATAAAAGAAGACAAAGTGACCAGACAGAAGAAAAGAGAGTGACCAGATAGGACAGGGCAAAGTGACCAGATAGAGAGGACAGGAGTGATTAGATAGTGAGGACAGGAGTGATTAGATAGAGAGGACAGGAGTGATTAGATAGAGAGGACAGGAGCGATTAGATAGAGAGGACAGGAGTGATTAGATAGAGAGGACAAGAGTGACAAGATAAAGATGGCATGCGTGATCAGATAGAGAGGACAGGAGTGCTCAGAAAGACAGGACAAGAGTGACAAGATAAAGATGACAGAATGACGAAAAAGGACAGAGTGAACAATGGATAAAGTGGCTTAAGAGCTTATATAGAGCAGCTCGCAAGCGACACAGCAAACTGCAGATTACATAGAGAACCCCAGAATCGGCATGTCAAGGAAAGCGAAGGAGCAAGAAAACTAAAGCAAAAAGAGGAAGCCAGTGTAGCATTAATTCTTCTAGACAAAACTGGTCTAATAAAATCAAGCGGCACTACTCCTGCTCGCGTTTCCGCGCGCGTCTTTGACTCGAACGTTTTTTGCGAGTAAATTTTATTTGCAACGGAAAGAATATCCGGGACGTTGGACGGCGAGAGAAAAACAGAGGAAAAACGTGCAGGGAAGAGGCCCTGCTACGGGAGCTTTCTGTCATTGATTGTCCCTTGAAGTGACCAAACTCAAGGAGACCACCAAGAGCTCCGCGGGCTAATTGCATATCGGATCGAGGGGAGAATTTTCCTCACTGCCCGCGGCTAATTCAATTCCGGAAACTGCGTTTTGCGTTGGCTTCCGAGTTTTGAGGCGCCGTGAATTGTTTGATAAACAGAGTGCTCAAAGGATGATGGACGCTGAGCTGCGTCAATCAATGTCACGAGCCCGCGTTGATCAGCTGACGACACTTCTCACGTGATATGAGAATTTGGGGTTTATATGCGTCATAAAAATGGTTGATTAGCTAGTTGGATAAAAAGAGGAAAACTATAGGGGATCAATTTATCTCTAAGCCACTAAAGCACGGCTGGGAGTGTAGCAACGCTTTTTACATGAGTGCGTTTCGTTTATAAAATTGGGACTCTATGTTAATTTTTTATTCTACGTACAATTGCATATGTCCTGTATCTAAATTTTTTTTAAAATGTCTCATTGGTTATATGAATCTATTTTGTCATTCTTAGCGGACTGTGTAACGATGTGTGTAACAGACATGATATAGATATAGAATAGACGTCATTGCTTAATATAGATTAAATTACAGCAAGGTTATTTTTCAATGTCTCACACTGTCAGCTCATTATTCGACCTCCAAAACCATAGGCACAATCTGCCATTGTGGTAACTTTTGGTATTTGTTTTCATTTGCTCCTCAATGCAGCTTTGACTGGCCCATTCGACGATTCATTATTTTCTCAGTTAATTGAGTTCAATGAGAATCGAGGAAAAACAAAAATTAGATGCATAAAACGAGGCAAGCAGTGTTAGCATGCACGTTGACATCTACCAATCCAATACTGTATACTACTATTTCTATGTGTTCAAAATAATCTTAGTTGTTTATTTTACAGCAGACACATTTCGTACGCTTGTGAATCCGCATTCACAGAATAAGCTATAATTAAAATCACTACTACTGATCTTAAGCTGAATAAAAATACGGCAGGCGTAATTTTTCAGCAAAAAAATCACTTTAAAAACCATCAGCCAAGTCGTTGGTAAAAAAGCTAGAATTGAAATCAGCAGTTTGGATATACGCTCGTATTATACATTCACTGTGCATGTGCGTCTTATAGCAGGACTACCCGAGCGGTGAACGAGCTCCCATCAGGCAGGTCGCGCAGCTGGTCCAGGCCGATCCCAGCCGGTGCCACAAACTCAAGCGACTCCCGTTCCTCATCTCCAACAGGCTCGGGTCTATCCAGCATCCGCAGCTGATCGGCCGGAAGTTGGTCCGGAATAAGAGTCGCTGAGATCCGTTCCGGAAGCTGCCAGCGGCTGTCAGGAGAAAAAACATCGACTCTGACAGCCGACCGGAACGGCCACCGCAGAGTTCGGTCATGCGGCGTCGGTCGCAGCCGCAGCCGGAAGCGAAACTCGGCGTCAATCGGAGACTCAGCTGTGCCAGCCGGGGTCCGCAGCCACCAGGTCCGGGATGCTCAGCTCCCACACGGACATCACCCGCTCATTTGTAAGTCTCCTCGAGATGATGCAGCCTCTGCTTGAGTCCTTCGATTTCCAGCTGATTATGATGAATTTCTTGTCGGTATTGACGGATTTGCCGATGGTTTTGATCAATTTCCTGTTGGTTTTGCTCGCACTTCTGCTCCAAGTGAGCGACTCGGTCTTGAAGGCTGCGCAGTCTATCGTTTATCAAACGCAGGTGTTCATGTCTGACATCTGAGGACCCGTAGTGCTGCGTCTCTGACTGCCTGCTTCCGGTCACAAATGGACAGCCGACCTCGTAGAAGTCGCAACGGTACTCCCCTGCCGGCGTCTGAGCAGACGTCATTGAATTCGAAAACTAGATTTTAGTGCTCAGCTACGGATATTTTTTTGCTAGCAACCTTTTATGAAAAATTTAAAAAGTTTAAAAAGACTACAACTAATAAAAGATGATGAAGGGTAAAAATATGATGAAGAGCCAGAAGATAAGCATAGTTGAAAGTGCGCATACTATCTAGAACGCTCGTTTAAACTACTACAGAAATCTTATTCTACCGGTATTAAGAGAGTTCTTAACTCACTTAGCTCACTTAGCCCAGGGCTTACCTGCCTGCTCTCTCTCTTCTGATCTCCTTGCTTCGCTCTCTCATCTGAGCCCTCAAGGTGTTACCGCCATTCTTCCATGAGAACGCCGAAGCATGGTTTCAGGTGATTTAAACACATAGTTCGAGCCCCGGCACATCACCTTCGAGGTAACCCTCGGAAGCAGTCATAACGAGTATCAAACACGGAGCCCTTTTATCCAGGTCAACGATCAGTCGTCCGCAAAGGACATCACTACTACAGTCACGCACATGCAGGCGATGGTTCCAACTCGTCAACCAGCCCCGCATTCTGGGCTCTAACGAGAGAACTCCAGTGCAATCCCGCTCCAACTTGCCAGATCGTCAGGCCTTGGAAAACTTCCAGGCACTATACTCATGGGGCTGCAGCAAACACAGCACAAGCCTTGTCTCATGCTCGTTCTCCTCTTTGATGCGCGTCGCCTATCACCATGGGATACAGGTTTATACAATCTGGATTTATACTGAGTAGTCAACTGAGCAAATACTCAGCGTTGAAGTGGCTGAGGACAGCTGGGTGTCAGAGACAGAGTGTCATGCGTAGTGTCAGATACAGAGTGTCATACGTAGTGTCAGATACAGGGTGGCATGCGTAGTGTCAGAGACAGGGTGTCATACGTAGTGTCAGATACAGGGTGGCATGCGTAGTGTCAGAGACAGGGTGTCATACGTAGTGTCAGAGACAGGGTGTCATACGTAGTGTCAGAGACAGAGTGTCATACGTAGTGTCAGAGACAGGGTGTCATACGTAGTGTCAGAGACAGAGTGTCATGCGTAGTGTCAGAGACAGGGTGTCATACGTAGTGTCAGAGACAGAGTGTCATACGTAGTGTCAGAGACAGAGTGTCATACGTAGTGTCAGAGACAGGGTGTCATACGTAGTGTCAGATACAGGGTGTCATACGTAGTCAGAGACAGGGTGTCATACGTAGTGTCAGAGACAGGGTGTCATACGTAGTGTCAGATACAGGGTGTCATACGTAGTCAGAGACAGGGTGTCATACGTAGTGTCAGAGACAGGGTGTCATACGTAGTGTCAGATACAGGGTGTCATGCGTAGTGTCAGAGACAGGGTGTCATACGTAGTGTCAGAGACAGAGTGTCATACGTAGTGTCAGAGACAGAGTGTCATACGTAGTGTCAGAGACAGGGTGTCATACGTAGTGTCAGAGACAGGGTGTCATACGTAGTGTCAGAGACAGGGTGTCATACGTAGTGTCAGAGACAGAGTGTCATACTAATGTTTCTTACTTTCTACTTAATATTGCATCAGTAGTGTACCCCGACTATATACACAATTTTCGTCTAGTTCTGCATTCTAGTTGCATTACACAGCGCAAGGAAATGTGCATGAATACTCTCGTACGCGTATGCGCTCAAAATAGAACTTTCTTCCTTCTTTATTTAATGACAGTGCAGTCTTCTGAGCACATTGGCAGACAGTAGTTGTCCCAACTGCAGCTCAGGACTGAAACATTGATTGTTGCGTGAACTTCTTTTCAAGCAAAGCTCCGCTAGTGTCGCAAAGCGCCATGCCCCGGGCCAAGGACCTCCTGCACCCGTCGCTCAGTCAGGAGAAGAGGCGACATAAGAAGAAGAGGCTGGTGCAGTCGCCAAACTCGAAATTCTTCGATGTCAAGTGTCCAGGTGGGCTTGGCCGACCTTGCTGTAACCATTCCCTGCTTCCTGTAATGTATGAAAGCTATGAAGCAATACTTGAATCCTTGGAAATCCTTGGGAGTTAAGGAGAACATGAAGCCCTTAATCCGTTTCTTTCTCTGGGAGAGCCGAAGCATTGTCATGAGTCCCATTCTGATCCGTCACTCTGGGAGAACCGCAGAATTGTCATGAGTCCCTTTCTGATCCGTCACTCTGGGAGACCCGAAGCATTGTCATGAGTCCCTTTCTGATCCGTCACTCTGGGAGAACCGCAGAATTGTCATGAGTCCCTTTCTGATCCGTCACTCTGGGAGAGCCGCAGAATTGTCATGAGTCCCTTTCTGATCCGTCACTCTGGGAGAGCCGAAGCATTGTCATGAGTCCCTTACTAATCCGTCACTCTGGGAGAGCCGAAGCATTGTCATGAGTCCCTTTCTGATCCGTCACTCTGGGAGAGCCGAAGCATTGTCATGAGTCCCATTCTGATCCGTCACTCTGGGAGAGCCGAAGCATTGTCATGAGGCCATTTCTGATCCGTCACTCTGGGAGAACCGCAGAATTTTCATGAGTGCCTTTCTGATCCGTCACTCTGGGAGAGCCGAAGCATTGTCATGAGTCCCTTCTGATTCGTCACTCTGGGAGAGCCAAAGCATTGTCATGAGTCCCTTACTGATCCGTCACTCTGGGAGAGCCGAAGCATTGTCATGAGTCCCTTCTGATCTGTCACTCTGGGAGAGCCGAAGCATTGTCATGAGTCCCTTTCTGATCCGTCAGCTGCTACCCCTATTCGCAGGCTGTCTGAAGGTGAGCACGGTGTTCTCACACGCCCAGACGGTGGTGGTCTGCTCAGGCTGCAGCACTGTGCTGTGCCGGCCAACTGGAGGCAAGGTCTGCCTCACCGAGGGCTGCTCATTCCGAGTCAAAGCCTACTGATTGATGACTCTGGATGCCACCTGTCAGAACCAAAGAGCAAAATTGACGGTTGACGCGAATGTTTTTCATTGTCGTCTATACGAGTAACCTTCTGCCAAACAGCTGCTGTAATTACAACATATTTAATCGTAAAAATGTCACTTAAAATTTTGCAACGCAAATATAATCACAGAAATTTCATCAGTGCGCACTTCACCACTTTATATATACAGCTCATATTCTTTTTTTACTGCATTGTTCATAATTTCAACTGAAGTAGAATTTTATTCTCCTGTTTAAAAAATAAACCGCCGCTACTAAATTTTTAATAATTTTGTCTGTCATATTTTGTTATTTTTTCTTTTAAAACGCAAAACGTACTAACTATACTACTCAGTTTTTATACTCAGTAATGAGACCGGTAAATACTCAACCTTGAATTGTCTGAAGCTGGTTGTGAGTGTCAAAGTCAGGGTGTCCCGGTGTTACAAGTTGGGTGTCAAGGCGTCAGACACAGGGTGCCGGAAGTGCCAGGGTCAGTGTCAGGAATTCACACAGTCACCCAAAATGCACTATTCCAGCCACTTACTACTTGCAGTAGTGCGTGCCAGCCGGGGGGCAACAGCAAAGAAAATACATTGAAAGGCTTGAACCCAAATTAACACACAACTCGCGTCAAAAAGAAGATCAGTCTGTCAGTTTTATTTTTTAATTCTCTAAGCGAATTTACTAGCTCGTCCTTGAGTTTATTATACGATTAGGTACGTTCGAATTTTGATATTATAATAAAAAAATAATAATTTTTAATATACTATTATTTTCAATATCTCGTATTTTCAACTGGAAGAAACTCGACTCCGTCGATCATTATAAAACCGGCTGGAGGAAATCTACAACTCGTTACGAAATACAAACTCCGCACAAGGTGAATATCGAGAGAACATACAATATTGTGTTCTGTGTAGAATACTGGAAACAGAGTCAAGATTTTTGTAAGGAATATAAAAAAGTTCAAGCGGGGATTCTTTCCCTCTGCGTCTATCTTTCTGTCTGTCTTTCTGTTTGTCTGTCTGTCTGCCTGTCTATCTCCCTGTCTGTCTGTCTATCTGTCTATTTCCCTGTCTGTCTGTCTACCTCCCTGTCTGTCTGTCTGCCTGTCCATCTCCTTCTCTGTCTGTCTGTGTGTCTGTCTGTGTGTCTGTCTGTCTGTCTGTCTGTCTGTCTGTCTGTCTGTCTGTCTGTCTATGGTGGGTCCTCGCTAAAAGCGGTGACGGCATGTCTGTCGGGCACCATCGCCTGCTCCATGAAGATGGCCTCGCTAAAGAGGCTGCACCGCGCCGTCGGGCTGACTGGCAGCGGCTGCTGACTTACGCAGGTGCTCAGCACCTTCTCCAGGCCGCGCTTTCCCGGCTCCTCGCTGAACATCGATCTGTAGCCTCGTCTTGAAGCTTCAGTCGTTTCAGCCACCTCGGCGTAGGCATTCAACAGGCGCGTCTCCTCGGTGGCCTCCAACCGACAGCGTCGAAGGATTCCCGTATCGGAGCGGGCGTTGCCATGATCGAATCCTTCGAGTTCCTCATCGGACGTGTGAGATGCCCCAAGCAACGGCAGCATCGCCGCGTGGTCCATCGGCGACTGTGTGGCCGGGTGACCGCCGGTCTGCTGACGTCTGCGTCGTTCTGAGAGCCAGGCGTCGCACCAGTTCCAGAGTCGCCAGGCGATCACGGCTAGTAGGAGCCCCGTGCTGGCCAGGAGGAATGTCTCGGCGAGGCTCAGAGCTGTGAACCTGCGTGCGCGAGATTTTTTAGAATCAGGCTAGTTCGTGTGCGTAGTGCTTAGTGCTCAAATTGTTATTGGTTGACAACTACCCTCGTATTGAGGTCAGAACGGCATCTTGCAATTATTTATCACACCATGGGTGTCCATTTTCACCATTGATTGCGACAGGAACATCATTACGCAGATATGGGCGTCTATTTTTTACATCATTATTGGACGAGAAAATCATCACCGCGATATGACTATATTGTCCATTATAAGGACAGGAGCATCATCACACGGTGTCCAATGTTCATCATTGGAACAGGAGCATCCTAACACGGAAATTTATATCCATTGTCCACCATTTGGACATTAAAATCATCACAAGGTATGGATGTCCATTGTCTATTATAATTGGGACAGGAATTACATCATCACATGGAAATGGGGTTAATAGTCCAATTATAAAGGACCGGATCATCATCACAGGGGTGCCCAATGTCCACCATTGGGACCAAGGAACATCATCACACAAGGTATGGGGACGGGGTGTCCATTTATCCATCATTTGTTGGGATCAGGGGCGTCGCCAACGGGGGGACAGGGGGGACATGTCCCCCTAGTAAAAGATCTGGGGGCCCGTACATGCCAGTGCTTTGTCCCCCACCCCACCTTGAAATCAATAATGTTTCTGCATGGCGACAAAACATAGCGCCTACGGCGCTAAAATGAGTGCCTGCGGCGCTAAAATGAGTGCCTACGGCGCTAAAATGAGTGCCTGCGGCGCTAAAATGAGTGCCTGCGGCGCTAAAATGAGTGCCTGCGGCGCTAAAATGAGTGCCTGCGGCGCTAAAATGAGTGCCTACGGCGCTAAAGTGAGTACTCTTGGCGCTAAAATGAGTAGGATGTAGGATTCTAAAATATAGAATTCTTGGCTTTGTCCCCCCCACCATAAAATCCATGGCGACGTCCCTGGTTGGGATAGAAACATTCACATGGATAATGGGGGGTCAATTTTCTGCCATGATGTACACGATACGGATATGTACTTGCCCACATTAGGACTTGACCCGCGAAACCTATACTACATTGGAAATTTGTAAGACACAAAGTCATTATCAACAAACACTTACCATTTTTCATCAGCCATAATGTAGACAGAATGCAAATTTTTGCTGTTTTTACAGTATAATTTATATATTTACACGTACATGTACACATAAAAGTTGAATTTCAGTGACTCCTTCAATTATGAGGTGGATTCAGCGCGATATACAATATAGCTACAGGTACTTATAAGAAAAATATTGAGTTACACGTACAAGCTACATTGACCGTGCATGCGTCCGTCACATTTTTTGTACAGCATGGCGTCTTGCTAAGTCCCTCACAGCTGTGCTGCAGCAGCAGTCGGTCCGAGATCGCACCCAGCTCGCATAATATAAGAGAGGCTTATGCACAGTCCCTGTTGAATCAATCGATTATCAAATCCTCTTGACTGCACACTCCTCCCGTGCCACTCCACAGAATGGCGCGTAACAGCTACACTCTAGTCTGTCTGTCCATTCTGGAACGGTCCACTGAAAACGATTACATGCAGTTTTTATTATATTGATTTAAAAGCGCTGTACTGTAAACTTTAGCTTAGAATTTCACGGTTATGATAGGAACTTTTCTACAGCCATTCTTTGGTCGATGTGGGACCATGATCGACCGTTGCAGAGGTTCTTGAGCTAGAAGGGACGATGTTAGCTTAAAGTGGACCGCAAAATGAATTACTATACATATATGCACCGTATATTATATGTACTCTCTTGCGTATGAGCTCTTCTCCGGCCAAGGCCATGGCGTGTGATATCATATTATGGTCATGTACGAGTATGTACATGTACTCGTACATGGTGCATGATGCGCGCTCGTACATAAATTCGGGCAAGTCATTAAATACAAAGTATATTAGCTGTACATACAATGGTTGTTCGCATAATAAATTAATCTATTCCTTTTAGAAGACTTTTTTCAGTTGGAAATTTCCACCAATGGCGGAGGGTGGCCCAAATAAGGCGATCTGGCCATGATGCATGCAGTAGAACAATGTTCCGATCGAGTAGATTGCAGCTTTTCCCCAGCTCCAACACACCACCTCTCCAAACTTGAATTAAATGACGTATACTAGAAGAGAAATGGGTACCCAGCTATTTGAAGATGTACATATAGCCACGCCCCTTGCAGATTCTGTACGCAGTAGTAGTACCCATGCAAGGCCGTGATCAAATTTAATTATTGCATGTATACACTTTTTAACGCTGTTACTAAGTGGATTATTCATCTGAAGAGATTGAATACGTAATTTTCATATTTCCTAAATAGTAGCAATATATTGTTAAATAATATTATAAATATACTAAGGGAAAGATTCACATTCACTTAACAGATCAATTTTGATTAAACATCTAAATTGAAATATTTCTCAATTTATCGTTGTTTTTAACTAAGGTATGCATTAAAATAAACTTAATCATGTGAATAATATCGTCATTATTTTATCGCTTCATCCGATGAGCTTTATTCGTGCATTTTGTTTATCGCTTGACTATTCTTTCAAAGAAACTTGCATTTTAAATTTACGATATCATGTGCCTGCTAGGCACGCGGGGCCTGGCTGGCTGGTGGTAGTTGTTGCAACAGTTTTATCATGTTAAGTTCGACCTAAAATAAAGTATATCTATTCATTACCGAATGATAATATTTATTGTGCCTGTCATCACTAACTTCTTTTATTTTCAAGTTTAGTGCTTCAGTTTAATTAGCAAAAACATGAGTATGCCACTGTCGATGCCAGTTTCTTATCCTAATCATAATAATATGGTCACGCCACGTGTCATCGAAGAGGAAATGAAAGAGTTTTTTCTTTTTGTGAAGGTAGGCTATCTATAGTCAGATATTATTGTTATATTCCTTGCAAGTATAATTACTACCTTTGATTTTTATTAAAATGCAAAGCCAAAACACTTATTATGGCCTATCTGCTAGGGCAGCTAGGCTACTGCTATTCCTTTTGACAAATAGATTTAAAATAATCTGTAGGTCCTAGTTATGCCAGATAGGCTTAAAATTGTCAAAAGGCAAGATCAGTTTCTAAAGGATCTTATAGATTGTAAGTCTGCATATAGTTTATATTATAGAATAGATGTAGGTACTGCAATATTTTATTTCAGTTAGGCTTTTGGCCTAACTAGGCCTAAACCAAGGCAAATAGTATTATTTTAAACTGTCTCAGGCCCTGTTTTGAAGATTGTGAAAGCCATTTTGTCAATAAACTTGAGCTGGGTCCATAGTCAGGAAGGTGGCAGTTTGGTCGGAAAATTCCGGCGCACACAAGCCCTTTTTGGGCACACAACGGCGCACAATGGCGCACAGCGCTGCGCCACATGCAGCGTTACCCTTGTGGCGATCCCATGTAACGATGTAAGTCGTTACTTGTTACAGTACACTATTCACTGTTCTATCTAATGTAACACTGCATTCTACCAAAAAATAAAAAATAAAATAAAATATTTTCCTTTTCCTTTTTACCTTTGTTTTTGCCATTTGCTTACTTTTTATGTTTGTTTTGTTTAAAAAATTAGAAATTAAATTAAAAATTTTTTAAATTTCTATTTTCGGTTTAACGATCTCAATTTCTCATAATTGTTGCTATGTTGTAAAAAAAGGTCTTTTTTTGTCGCAAGGCAGGTAGTGGTGGGCGCACAACGGCGCACACGAGGGTTTTTGTGTCGGCGCACGGCGCACAATTTTGGGAGAGGCCAAAATTTGTTCCGGCGCACACTCTGCCACCTTCCTGACTATGGAGCTGGGTTTAGGTTAAGCCCTTAATGTTTTAAAGCTAGGTGTAAAATTGGGCTTCTTTAAGTTTATCTTGATAAATTAGTTGCAATTTTAATAGGAGCATAATTTTGTCTCTATAGGGGTTTTTGATAGTGCTGATTTCAAATTTGAGCTTCATTTTTTGGTAGCTTGAACCCAACTATACATAGGCACTTAAAACCAACCATTTGGACATAGGGAATAAGGGGTTTTAGAGGGCTTCTAGACTAGACAGTCTAGCAACAAGACAATCTGGCAACAGACAATCCAGCAATAGACAATCTGGCAGCAGATATTAAATCAATGTATATTAGCATATACGAGCTATATAGATTAGTTGAGCTATTATTCTTAGCATTTTATTATTATTAATATTATTATTATATATTATAATTATAAATTATAATTATTATCCATGTAGCATTTGTTACATTAAATGCGGGTTACATATACATGTTAAAAAACATGTATAAGTTGCAATGCAAATAGTATTTTTTTGGTTTGATTGACTCTTGAATATTGTCAACGCAAATACAATATTAATATATACAACATTATTGATCATAGCCATACAAACTTGCTTTCCAAGCAGATTAAATTGATTGATTATATTTGCAAATAACATTTTGAAAATCAACAGCCATGTACATATACAGCTATCAAAATATAACTACAAGAATTATATTTTATGTGATTTTTATTTAATTATTTTAGTATTAATAGGTAATACTTTGCAAAAAAGCTAGTTTTTTGAATATTTAATCCCTTTAGCATCTAGCAATATCTTAGCCACAATGCATGTACCGTCATAGAAAAATTTCTGATTGAATGGTGCAAGTTTAAACAAAATCAGTTGAGCCATTCGGGAGATAATCAATTGCGCACAAGCAAACATACAAACAACTCATTTTTAGTATATGGACTAGCTAGGGTAGGCTGTCTGCTAGCATCCAGAATTTTTATTATACCCCCCCCTTAATTGGTTACGCAAGTTAAATAGAGTAATTATCTGGGCAGTGGGGTGCAGTTTGTTTTCTTATCAGTTGGTGTCGATGCAATCATTAAAATTGGCTGTGAATTCTCTCGCTGCGCGCAGGCTGATAAAATTTGCATTAAAAAAGCCCATTTAAAACAGTTTTTCTAATATTTAATCCCTTTAGCAATGAGCTAGAGCTTAATAAAAATACATGTACTGTCCCGGGCACATTTGACATCTTTTGGCGAAGAAACGGAGAAAATCGGTTGAGCCTTTTTGGAGATAATTGATTGCATACAAGCATTCAAGCAAACAATTTTACCATTTTTAGAATACTAGAAGACTAGATTAAAAAGCAAAAAATAATAGCTTAACTGTTCCATATATATGCTGATATACATTGATTTAATATCTGTTGCTAGATCGTCTATTGCCAGATTGACTATTGCCAGATTGTCTGTTGCCAGATCATCTTGTCGCCGGATTGACTGGGTACCTTTTAGAGTGGGGAGATTCTTCATAGGGATTGATTTTATCAACATAAACTTGAATAGAGGCATGGAGACCTATTCAAGATAGTGTTGATAAATTCTAGACTCAGTGGAGGGGTACCCTACTAGAAGATCAATGACCAAATACTAAGGCATATGCCATTAGGAATGTTTTGGGGGTTTTTTAGGATAAAGGAACCGTAAAAAACCATAAAATTTAAAAAAGAGGAAACCATGACAAGGCAATTATTTGACATTATAACAAAACTGAATATCAAATTAGATAAAGTAATTTGTATTCACTATACATTATAATTGGAAAATGATTAATATTACTTGTGATTGTTTAATTTTATATTAACAAAACAAGTTAACTTATTTTTTGTTTCAAAAATGGTTCCTTTTTAAATAAAAATTTCATTGAAGCAATTTTTATTGAATTCTCATTGACACCATAGTCAATTAATAAACTGAGGTTGCACCATACATGTGCAACCTCCAAAATTCGGTCGGCCGTGCAACTTAGTTTTAACAAAAATGCGACGTAGTTTTTGGCCAAAAATGCAACTTACATGTAAAAAACCCTAAAGTAAAATAACCACAACTTTGGGTAAACGGCAGGAGTAACTATAACTGTATTATTAAGCCAAAATGCCTCGTCAGCTACTTAGTACTACTACTTTGGTTTTTTTCGGGTGGGCATTTTTGCAACTTCTTTGGTTGGCCGCCAAATCGGTCGACTCGGCCGACTGTTGCACATGTATGGGTTGCACCATTATAGAATGTAGTTTTTTGGTGATTATATTGCTTTTTTTATCATTTTGAGCACTCCCAAGTGTCTGGTCAAAATTTTAGAAAAATCAAAAAATTGGAAGCATTTTATCAACATAAACTTGAAGAAGCCTATAAAATTTTTGTAAAGTTAAAGTCTTGTAAAAGGAATAAAGTAAAGCTTTTTATGGTCACTATATATAAAAAGCAGAATGGCTATTTTAGCTATTTATTATTTGCATTCTATAGAATAATCAATATATGCCAAATATATATTTGATTATATTGTATGTTAATACCTTTTCCATTGAATTTTGACAAACTTGCATTCTATTTTGCAAAGCTTATTTTCAGCTTTATAATTGGTGCATGACTAAGACAATCATGAACCAAGATCGCCGTAGCTATTACTGGTATTGAGGGGGAGCTACCAATCTTCTAGCATTGCTATTCTTCTCATAAGTCATAGGTTCTTTTCTCACAGCCTTGTCCTGCTAGCTCTCCTATCCACTCATCTCTCTAGCACCATCTAATTAACACATTGAGCCAAATTTCTCCTAGCTCCCCTAAGTGTGGCAGTCTTGGTATGTGGTGGTCTTGGTACTATACCTTATAATTCTATATGTAGCTAATTCAACTATCATTCAAATTTGACCAAGGAGTATCAAGTTTTGGAAATATGATATTTTATTTATTTTATATTATACAAAGACAAAATTAAAAAAAACATTGCTCTTATATATAGATTTTGCAATTAATTTTGGTATTGCATTCTATTTTAAGATGACATTTTTGGTGCTATTTATAGTGTACTGTATCAATGTTTAGCATACCTTTCTTAAGCCAATAACAAGTATTAGGACTTCTTGAACTTTAGGAATATAAAATATGTCCAATTTTCTGGTTTTTCTAAAAACTTTTACTCGAGTCTTAGAGGCTATCTAAAATGATAATAAAGCAAAAAAAACTGCAAAAAATTACCTACAGAGTTAACAGGAGCTCAATTTGGTAATCCCCTATATAATTAGTGATAATTTGATGCAAGCAATTTCTGGGGGGATGCTTGCTATCTGGGTGGATACTTCAACAATATCTGGTGGATGCTTGCTATCTAGGTGGATGCTTGCTATCTGCCATTGCTTACTTTTGGAGGGGGTGCTTGCTATATAGAAGGATGCTTGCTTTCTTAGGAATATTTTCTATTTAGGGGGAATGTCTTTTATCTTTGTGAAAGCTATATTTTGTTGTCTGTTTGTTGATTTTGGAAAAAGAGATTCATAGCAAACATCATTGTCTGTGAAAATTTTCCATGAATAAGGTGATTTTTTAAACTGAAGATGGAATTGGTGTTTAAGAAAATGTGCTCTTTTCATTTTTCTTTCCATGAACTATTTTTGCTCCTTGCTTATTGGGTGCCCCAAAGGGGGGCCACAGCCACACTAGATTGCTAGTTCACTCTAAAAAACATTTAGGAGGTTAGATTTTTAACTCTAATAAAAGGAGTGTCTATTCTAATTTTTCTTCACTCAGTTTGTTATAGTGCATGGAGAGTGCCACATCAAATTTGTGTTTTTAAAAAATGCTGACTCCTGGTTCACCACCACCTTCACCTCCTGCTTTTGATTTGCTGTTGTTCTCTCATGGTTGTGACTAACTGTACATTCTTTACTTGTTTGCCTATACTTAATTTCTACTAATCTGCATTTTTTTCTCTATTCTCAATGGTAACTATAGCTGCTTATATCAATTAGTTTGATAAGATTATAATTTTTTCTTAATGGAGGTATTTGATAACTTGCTGAATGTTTTACTTAAGCTTCATTACATTTCCACCCTGGACCCCTCAGTCTCCAAATTTATCTACCTAATCTACAATAGACCCCCATGCCTCTATTGAAGTTTAGGTAGGTAAAATCAATCCCCATGAAGATTCTCCTTACCCTAAACCCCCCATTCCCTATCCCAGTAGTTGGTAGTTATCGGCCCACCCACCCCCCCCTCTGATCAGACCCCCCCCCTTGGGTTCAGAATTTACCTATCTAATCTTCAATAGACCCCATGCCTCTATTGAAGTTTAGGTAGGTAAAATCAATCCCCATGAAGATTCTCCTTACCCTAAACCCCCCATTCCCTATCCCAGTAGTTGGTAGTTATCGGCCCACCCCACCCCCCCCCCTCTGATCAGACCCCCCCCTTGGGTTCAGAATTTACCTATCTAATCTTCAATAGACCCCCATGCCTCTATTAAAGTTTAAGTAGGTAAAATCAATCCCCATGAAGATTCTCCTTACCCTAAACCCCCCATTCCCTATCCCAGTAGTTGGTAGTTATCGGCCCACCCCACCCCCCCCCTCTGATCAGACCCCCCCCCTTGGGTTCAGAATTTACCTATCTAATCTTCAATAGACCCCCATGCCTCTATTAAAGTTTAAGTAGGTAAAATCAATCCCCATGAAGATTCTTCCCACCCTAAAACCCCCATTCCCCATGTCCCGGTGGTTGGCTTTAAGCTATGAAAAAATGAAGCTCAAATTTGAAATCAGTACTATCAAAAACCTCTATAGAGACAAAATTATGATCCTATCAAAACTGCAACTATTTTATCTACCTAAAGTTCAAGAAGTCCAAGTATTGCAATTGCATATTGCTTTTAATAGTATCCTTTAAAATTAATGCTCTTTTGGGTGCAACTACTACTTCTACTTTGTACTAAGATGCCTAGCTTACATAAAGTTAAATCAATGGAGACTGACTGATTCAGAGTAACTTTATTAACTAAATGGAATAAACTAACTTTATGTAAGTACTAAAAGTACTATAAGCTACAACTATTGATACTTGTTGTTTTTCAATATTAAAATATGGTAATTTGGGTACCCACTGCTTGAAGTATACTCCCAAAAAGCAAGTAATTCAAAAAGCTATAGTTGTGCCTAAAGTAAACTTAACCGTATTGTGTTAAAAACACATTTCATTTAAAAGTGTGAATGCATGAAAAAATGTACTCTTTTAAAATTGTCTAGGAAGTTTCTTCTACTATATACTACTGATGTCAGCAATTATATCCATATTAGAAATTAAAGCCATATGTATACTAATTGAATTTTAAACCTTTTTTTCTTAGCTAGATTTATGTTATTTTTATGTCAAAATTTATCTAAAAAATATCGTTGACAGGAGAACCATGTGTCTGACATTGCTCTGTATCGGCTGGGCTCATACCAGCGACTAAGTGGCAGTCAGTCTTCGCCAAATTCTGCCAGCGAGAACAGCTATCTTGCTGGGATGCTGACAGCTTTTTGCCTAGCTATGTGATCGACACCTTTCGGCCTTTTAATCTGGTGAGTTTTTATTGAGGAGGATCAAGGAAAATGGTTAGCAGTTCACGGGAGGTTCAGTGACAAGGTTCAGGGACGAGAGTTAGCAACCACTGGAAGCTCAGGGACAAGAGTTAACAGACACTGAAGGTTCAGGGACAAGAGTTAGCAACCACTGGAAGCTCAGGGACAAGAGTTAACAGACACTGAAGGTTCAGGGACAAGAGTTAGCAACCACTGGAAGCTCAGGGACAAGAGTTAACAGACCGCTGAAGGTTCAGGAACAATACTGTATAGGCCACTGAAGGTTCAAGGACAAGACTGAGTAGGCTACTAAAGGTTCAAGGACAAGACTGAGTAGGCTACTGAAGGTTCAGGGGCAAGACTGAATAGGCTACTGAAGGTTCAGGGGCAAGACTGAGTAGGCTACTGAAGGTTCAGGGACAAGACTGAGTAGGCTGCTGAAGGTTCAGGGACAAGACTGAGTAGGCTACTGAAGGTTCAGGGGCAAGACTGAATAGGCTACTGAAGGTTCAGGGACAAGACTGAGTAGGCTGCTGAAGGTTCAGGGACAAGACTGAGTAGGCTACTGAAGGTTCAGGGGCAAGACTGAATAGGCTACTGAAGGTTCAGGGACAAGAATTAGCAGTCCACTAAAGGTTCAGCAACAAGGGTTAGCAGTCCACTAAAGGTTCAGCAACAAGGGTTAGCAGTCCACTAAAGGTTCAGGGACAAGGCTGAGCAGTCCACTAAAGGTTCAGGGACAAAGTTTAGCAAACCGTTGAAGGTCCTGAAAAAAGATTTTTCGTCTTCAAAAAAGTACATTCTCAACTTTCAGGAGGACCGCAAACGAGCAGTGAAACTGTACATCAGCCACGTCATGGAGGAGTTCCTTGATCGCGTGTTAGTCAGCTGTCTGGAAGTATTTTATCCGCTTATTAACAGCGGATTACTGTCTGCCAAGTTAGTGCCTTTCAGTAATGTTTGCTTGGTTACAATAAATGGTGTACAACATCTATTATTAAGATGCTCTCTCACACTTTCACATCATGAATGAGTTAGCTGTTCATGGATTCATTAAGGCTGAGTTATTCGGTTCGTTTTGCCCAGTTTATAAAACTCAGTTTCAAAGTGTCGCCCCGAACGAAAATCACCCCCTACTCAGGCACATCTGTGACGAGTTGTTGGTCTCTCACGACGATATCATGCGAAATCCGGCCTTCTTTAAAGAGGCCGTGACAGTGATGGATCGTCTGGTCAGACAGATGGACTACAAAGGCTGCAGGGATCTGTTTGGAAAAGTGTTGGGCTTGTACAAGACTTTCAGCGAAGGTGAAGACAAAGTCTTTGTTCCTGCGTTCAAGGTTTGTTGCAATATTGTTTTGTTTGTTTAACAACGCTTTTAAATCTCACAAATGGCGCCTTTTAAATTCAACAAATGGCACTTTTTAAAGCCTACAAATGGCGCTTTTTAAATCCTAAAAATTTCGTTTTTTAATTCTCACAAATGGCGCTTTTAAAATTCAACAAATGGCGCCTTTGGAATCCTACAAATGACGCTTTCAACTGTACAAGTTGTTTTTTTTATCCGACAATTGAGGCTAATAAATACAAGAAATAAGTAGAGAATTTCTATGGAATTTATTGAAGCTTTAGTAAGATTTAGAAGTTTACCCGTGTGTAATAAAGTTGCTTACTGTCGATTTCTTTTAAATCAAATATTTATCTTACTTACGAGCTACAACTCGAAATTATTTATTGCTTTATAACTGTCTGTGACACCCACTGAACCCGCAGCTCATCACCACCCTGATGGATCGCTCGCTTTGCCTGATGCCCGCCTATTTTGCTCTGCACGAAGTGACTAAACTGCCCCCGGCTGAGCAGACCAATCTGCATCCGGTGAGGCTGCTGGGCTGATTTATAGATAGATAGATAGATAGAAAGACGAAATCAATTAAAAAACCGCACACACAGTGAGAGAAGGTACAATTTGATTTGTTTATAAACTAGACCAAATTTTCGGCCAAATCGTAGCTTTCGTCAGGGTCCGAAAATTTGTTTTGCGAGAAACAGTAAAGCAATGGTTTATAAAATATGAGCACTCAAAAAGAGTTTGCTGGGGACATTAAAATCAATAAATTGTTAGAAGTGATGGGAGCGCAGCGATGAGAGATAAACTGATGAACTAACCCGGCTTGACCACGTGCAGTCAGTGCACGGGGTTTGGATGGGCACAGAATGTCTTTTATAGAGGATTTCCAAGTTCCATTTTTTTCAAACACAATTCGTAACTTACCGTAACACCGTCGAGTCACAGTTGAACCGTCTTTCGCTGTCGACTCCCTTGAACGCTTCCCTTAATTGTGGAAGTCGTTCAAAAGATTCATTCTTCACAATGACTTTGCATTGCGTCCTGGGTGCTCACATCTCAGGTGTCTGCGTTCAATCGGACGTTCTCCTCAGTCCTCTTGGTTGGCATGGCCGGTCGAATAAAAGTCTTGAGTTGTTCTGTTTTGCTTTGCAGTTATTTTGGGATGGTCTGACAGTTTTCATAGTGATGAACAGATCGGGAAGAGTTTCTTGACCAACCGAACCAGCCGGGCATTGTCTACTGTCATCGCACCTTTCGCACTTCGACGTTTACGAGTACGAGTACAATGATGGTGACATTCTCAGAGCCTCTGTCTTGCGACCTTGACCGGCGCCCATCCCTCCGAAGATGGTACTGGGTATCAGGTCTCCGACGGTTTGACTGCTGCTGATGCTGCGATTTGCGGGTTTCACCAGCTATCGATATCTATTCTATCGATAAATATGAATAAAGCAGAAATCAGAAGTCGTACTTTTCTTCAAAACTACCAATATTTCGGCAAAATCGTGGCCTTCGTCAGGTTAAAAGAAAATAAAATTTTGACAGTGAAGTTATTGCATCATAACCAGGTTATTTATACACCAGCTTTGTCTGGGTGCACTAAACAGTGTTGTGTAAAAAGTGTATTAAAGCACACTGATTGGTTAGAGCTTTGCGGCTAATGCCTCACACAAAAAATTATAGGCATTAGGAGCTATATAAAGTCACATTGAACGATTATTAAAGTGTGACTAAACAGCTTGAAAGGTATAATGAATACGTTTTAAAAAAAGTAAATTAAATTGTTATAGAGCACTGAGACCTCACTTAGGCTATCAAACTATCAGGCTATCAGTTGGCGGCGTCTGGACATACGAGTAGACCACTTTCTGCTCAGTCCCTGGACACAGACAACTGGGCAGTGCCGTTCAGTAGTTGATGAAGTATATTTGATTCATTGATAGATAAATAGACGTTTGAAAAAGACCACTCACACATTAGCAGCTCTAACTAAGTTAGCCAAGAAATATCAAAGAGAGACGCAGAGGTCATAACTAATATAAATCAATTTAGTGAACCGATACTTCGGCTGTGGATTGGCCTTCGTCAGGGTTCTTAGTATAATTATTAATAACAAAATGCAACGAATTTATATTGTTAGTGGGAAATAAAATATATATGTTCTTCTAAGTCACTGCATACCCGGCACCGCTGACAGGCGGTAGGAAAACGACACGCCGGGTAGAATATTTGCCGCCACGATAGTCTGATCAGACTCCTTGATTCAATCAGGAATTGGCTCCACCGGCTCAATTGTACACTGTAAACCCCAGGGATCCAAAAAGGTCAAGTATTGGTCGGTATGTTAGGGTCCGCGGCGTCGCTACACCCTAAATGTCTGAATGTATGGATCCGAAAAAGGTCCAGTAGGGGTCCGTATGTTAGGGTCCGCGGCGTCGCTATATACGGACCCTAAATGTCCGAATGTATGGGTCCGAAAAAAGGTCAAGTAGGGGTCGGTATGTTAGGGTCCGCGGCGTCGCTACACCCCAAATGTCCGAATGTATGGATCCGAAGAAAGGTCAAGTAGGGGTCGGTATGTTAGGTCCGCGGCGTCGCTACACCCCAAATTTCCGAATGTATGGATCCGAAAAAAGGTCAAGTAGGGGTCGGTATGTTAGGTCCGCGGCGTCGCTCACCCCAAATGTCCGAATGTATGGATCCGAAAAAAGGTCAAGTAGGGGTCGGTATGTTAGGTCCGCGGCGTCGCTCACCCCAAATGTCCGAATGTATGGATCCGAAAAAGGTCCAGTAGGGGTCCGTATGTTAGGGTCCGCGGCGTCGCTATATACGGACCCTAAATATCCGAATGTATGGATCCGAAAAAAGGTCCAGTAGGGGTCGGTATGTTAGGTCCGCGGCGTCGCTCACCCCAAATGTCCGAATGTATGGATCCGAAAAAAGGTCAAGTAGGGGTCGGTATGTTAGGTCCGCGGCGTCGCTCACCCCAAATATCCGAATGTATGGATCCGAAAAAAGGTCAAGTAGGGGTCGGTATGTTAGGTCCGCGGCGTCGCTCACCCCAAATGTCCGAATGTATGGATCCGAAAAAGGTCCAGTAGGGGTCCGTATGTTAGGGTCCGCGGCGTCGCTATATACGGACCCTAAATGTCCGAATGTATGGATCCGAAAAAAGGTCAAGTAGGGGTCGGTATGTTAGGTCCGCGGCGTCGCTACACCCCAAATGTCCGAATGTATGGATCCGAAAAAAGGTCCAGTAGGGTCCGTATGTTAGGGTCCGCGGCGTCGCTATATACGGACCCTAAATGTCCGAATGTATGGATCCGAAAAAAGGTCCAGTAGGGGTCAGTATGTTAGGGTCCGCGGCGTCGCTACACCCCAAATGTCCGAATGTATGGATCCGAAAAAAGGTCAAGTAGGGGTCGGTATGTTAGGTCCACGGCGTCGCTCACCCCAAATGTCCGAATGTATGGATCCGAAAAAGGTCAGTAGGGTTCCGTATGTTAGGTCCGCGGCGTCGCTATATACGGACCCTAAATGTCCGAATGTATGGATCCGAAAAAAGGTCAAGTAGGGGTCGGTATGTTAGGTCCGCGGCGTCGCTCACCCCAAATGTCCGAATGTATGGATCCGAAAAAGGTCAAGTAGGGGTCGGTATGTTAGGTCCGCGGCGTCGCTACACCCCAAATGTCCGAATGTATGGATCCGAAAAAAGGTCAAGTAGGGGTCCGTATGTTAGGGTCCGCGGCGTCGCTATATACGGACCCTAAAGTCCGAATGTATGGGTTCGAAAAAAGGTCCGGCAGGGGTCCGTATGTTAGGTCCGCGGCGTCGCTATATACGGACCCTAAAGGTCCGAATGTATGGGTTCGAAAAAAGGTCCGGCAGGGGTCCGTATGTTAGGGTCCGCGCGTCGCTATATACGGACCCTAAAGGTCGAATGCAAGAAGGGTCCGCATGTACGAGCGTAGTTTCGTTTGCAAGGTTGACTAGCTAAATTCAGATTTATTGGCTTTCGCACGCTTAGAAGTTAGATCAACTGATGCAAATTCTTTTTAATAAAAAGTTAATGTACACAATCGAGAACACCCATCATTTTTGTATTATAATACGAAAAAAATCACTGACAAGAAGAAAATTATACGATATGCAAGTCTTGAATTTGTAACCATGAATTACAACACTAATATCTGTCTGCCAGATAAATGCTCCCTATCGTATTATAATTATCACATGCAGTGTATATTGACATACACTCATTACTTGGTGTTTTATTATTTTTTCGCAACGTGAAATACTAATACAACATACATACACACGCATGAAAGTATTTCAATTATTACGTCAACGTCAAAAAGTATGCAAAAATTACATGGAACTACACGAAAATTAGATGCAAACATTATAAAAAAACATTACTTTATAAAAATATTGTTTATATTTTATAATGTCATACATGATTTTATATATAAATGAGTGATCCAGTGCTGCAGACAATACCATTTACAAGCTTCAGCTTAATATAAGAATAAACAGTATAAAAATAGCTATGCAGTATCAATTCTGTATTAAGAAAAATTGTCATTTGTTTATTAAGGTAGCCGGTAATTGGGTTAAACTTATTAAGGTAAGTTTAAAGGGTTTTTTATTAGTGGAGACATTAATAAACCTTAAGCTTAGGTGGTGTTTAAGGGGGAACATAGACTTTCATTATACGAATAAAATGTCGAATGCTAAGTTAAAGTTTTATTAACGAAGTATAGCAATCAGCGACTGGGAAGGTGCGCAGGACACAGCATCACGTCGAGGGAGTTTTCACAATACTTCTAATACGTCTCGAGGGAGGCTTCCAGATAGGGCACATGCTGCAGGTAAACGATACGGAACAGATTGCAATTACTTTCGCCTTCCTTCAGAATTTCAATTGGCAGCTCAGTATCAAAAAAGTTTCGCAGGGTCAATCCTTAATCGATCAAGGTGCAGGCAAAGGCCGTTTATTAGAATGGTGTCGTCGTTATCACATTCAGCGTTCAGAAACGGCTAGCAGTACAAGTACCGCTTCATTGCATCTCGTTCTTGCCACACATGCCGGAGTGCACCGCATACATTTTGTTCAATATCCTCAGGTGTTCGAGGAAACACATAGTCAGCCTTGCGTCTAGAGTTATACAACTGAATCATAAGAAATGCCTCTTGCAACTGAACACGTGGTAGTGATAATGGCTTATACAATTCAGCCTCCTCTTCAACAGTTCTCTCTTGGCAACGCACGACTCGCACACTAAATAGACTTTTCATATTGCTTAATACCTCTTCGATTTCCATTGTGTGGAAATTTTTGTTCAACCTAATTCGGTCAACTTCGTGACTTTCAGGAACGCATTCCACATCTCCAAAAATGACGCTTTTGACAAGCTTGCTTGTCGATGTAGTCGTACTCTCAGCATCCTCACAGTTGACTTGCAGGCGCTTTGCTTGTACTACGTTTTCGTCATCATCGGACGCATCTACGATGGTAGCAATTTTTCGGCGCTTACTTGCAAATGAAACTACGTTTTCTTCGTCACTATCCTCATCATTTTCCGCCATGCACGACGCGGAAATGCCGGAGTTGCTGAATTAGCAGCGAATCTTCGTGAATTTTCTGCCACCAAAAAATAGTCCATCGCTCGACCCGTCTCGCATTCCTGGGTACATAGAAACGATGGAGATGGTTATGTCATTTAGCTCTTTTCCATAAAGATACGGATCTTGCCGGCTTTTATAATTGTTAAAGACGTCATTGATGATGTAAGTTAAAAACTTGTTGACGAAATTCGCCTTTAACATAAGGTCCGTTCCAAACCGAGGATTGCGCTCTAGCTTATTGAGGGCGGACTCCAAATCAGCCATTTTTGGCCACGGACTCCACGTGGACCCCTGGAGTTTACAGTATAGCAACACCAGCAGGGGCGCCCTCGCAGCAGCAGCAGCGGGAGTGCCGGAAAGCCCAGAATCAGCAGAAGCAGGGCCGCCTGGAAGCCAGAAGCAGCAGCATTAGGGCTGAGTCAGCCACCACCAAAAACTCTGTAGGCAAGACTTCTTCATCACCGGATTCTTTCAAAAAATTGGTTCCTCTTTAATAAGATGAAGTATTTTCCTGGGATTTGCCAACGAGACTTTGCAGACAACGCCGCCTGGTGGCCATCTTTTGCGCACTGCCTCTATATGGTTGGCGAAAGTCAGTTGGTCGTCTAGGCGAAGGCCAAGGAACGTGGGTGTCGGTCGTAGGTTAATTCCTGTCCCTCAATGCGCAGCGTTGGGAGGATCTTTCCGCGCATTCACTGGTGTCTAATGTTTTTAAAGTAAATTAAATTGTTACAGAGCACTACGACCTTACTTAAACTGGTTAAAGAAGGGTAAATAATTACATACTGATGCATATGCAGTAATTTAATTGTTTATCCTGGCAAGCCACAAGTATCAGTGGCGGCGTCTGGACACAGATCACCGTCTGCTCAGTCCCTGGACACAGACAACTGGCACTGCCGTTTAGTAGTTAATGAAGTATATTTGATCCATAGATAGATAGAAAGATAGATGGATATATAGATCGAAAGATCGATAAATAGATAAATAGAGATATCTACGAGTATAAGACAGTCTGAAACCGCAACGACACGCACACGGAAGATTGAAGTTTTCAGGTGTCAAACTTTGAAATAACCGATATTTCGGCCAAATCATGGCCTTCGTCAGGGTTTATTTGAGGGTATATAAAGTAGCAATTATTTTGTAGTGAAGTTATTTCCTCATAACATTATTATTTATGTACCAGCTTTGGCTGGGTGCACTGAGCAGTGTTGTGTAAAAATGCACGTACATATAGCTAATACAAAGAGGGAATTAAAGCACTCTGACTGGTTAAGGCATTACAGCTTAGAAATGTGACTAACCAGCTTGAAAAATACTACAAATAAGTTATTTAGAAAATAAATAATTGTTATAGAGCACTGAGAACTCTGACTAATTAACGAAGTGTAAATAATTTGATGCACATACGAGATTAAATTAGTTTGAGTAGGCCAGACCGGCCACAAGTAGCAGTTCATGGCATCTGGTCAACAGACGTAGTAGTCGTAGTCTTAGTAGAGTCGTACTGGTAGACTGTTTTAATGTAGCCAGACAAGTCACGAGTCGCAGTTGGCGGCGTCTGTTCACTGACTGCTGTCTGCTCAGACCCTGTTCACAGACTGCTGTCTGCTCAGACCCTGTTCACAGACTGCTGTCTGCTCAGACCCTGTTCACAGACTGCTGTCTGCTCAAGACCCTGTTTTACAGACTGTCTGTCTGCTCAGACCATGTTTACAGACTGCTGTCTGCTCAGACCCTGTTTACAGACTGCTGTCTGCTCAGACCCTGTTTACAGACTGCTGTCTGCTCAGACCCTGTTTACAGACTACTGTCTGCTCAGACCCTGTTCACAGGCAACTGGGCACTGTATTTCAGTAGTAGACTAATAGTAGAAAGTTGTAGTAGTAGTCCTAGTCGTAGTAGAGTCGTACGGGTGTCTATATTTTATA